>JADDOH010015544.1:0-25762 GCA_016648135.1 Agrypnia vestita
TTCCTGACTATGTTATGAGTCTAAAATGTTCAAGCAACCATGACCTAATATCAATAGTTATGGAGATTTTTATATTCGTAACTTCATTTAAGTCAAACTAAATATGAAATAGTAAGTAAAAGTATTATAGTATTAATATTATTATTATACATTCTAAAATCAAACTCACCGCTCGACGCTCTCCACCCTACCCGGCGCGGCGAATACGAAAGCGAACAAACAAATAAATAATCGATCGATAATAATGATAAATATTATTAATTAATTATGCATACCTAATTAGCGGTCACCCGGTCGCGGGTCGCGGGTCGCGGATCGCCCGGAAGTCCGCACGTGTCGGTGGGTAGGTACATGTCGCGACAAGTTTGCACCCGCACAGATGGCCGGCCGCTCTCCGGCGTTCGTTTTTATTATCATTGTCACGTTAAATTATTTTACAATTGCGGGGACATTTTACATTTTACATTTTTACTGACACGTTTATTGCACATTTTAACGCACACTTTTTTGCCGCTTTCTCTTCATCTATAATAATAAATAGAAACAAAATCTTTTGAAAATAATTCGGTCAGTTTTTTTTCTTTAAATATATCGCTTGTGTCTATTACCATCACGTTTTAAATTCCAATGAAAAAAAAACCTAAATATATTTAAAAATTTTCACTTATTATTATAAGTTCATAAAACCTTACGAAGAAAAGGAAGAAGAATTGTTTTCCAAAAGATTGATGTATTCAAAAATGTGTAGAATACTTAATTACCTACTATCATCATTTTAAATATCTTTAATATTCGAAAAATTCATTGAGATATTATTTAAAAGGAGTGCCGATCACCTCTCTAATTCATATAATATATATACATGTAATGCAAAACACTCTTTATTATTTTAAAATATCAAATTATCTCAAGATCTCATAGATGTGTACTGAAAAAACGAAATTATGTTTGCCGCCATTTCAAGTGATCGATCGCTATCAAAAGTTAGGTGTCGATAATTATTATGCGCGAAATATTGAAGTCGACCTACCTGTCTCAGATGACAAAACGGCTGATTTTAATAAAAACGGGTAAAATTTTCATAAAAATCAATAATAAACATAATACATGTGACATTTCATATGACAGATTCTCCGCTGTGCTAAAACAATTAAAAAATAAAACGATATAAAAATCAACAATAAAACCAATACAGGTAGACCAAAACTAACTAAATGAACATTTAATAGTACAACAGCAAACTTCACTATTTTTTTACAATTGTAGATAGTAGTTTTATACGAGATATTGTTCAAATACAAGAGCTAGATGGGAACGAAGTAGTCGTATTTAACCCAGTTTATAAGGAAAAATTGTGATTGAAGGAATCATCTCTGAAGCTGTGAATGTTGAACAGGAATTACAAATTACGGTTTCGACCCACTGTGCGGCGGCCTGATAACGTCACGGAATATTTAAAATTTGAATTACTCCGTCGGTAGGTATAATAGGTACTTCAATACGAATTTCGAAAATTTATGACAATTGGTTCACAGATGACAGCACACTTCGGTTTTTTGGGAAGAAATCAAATAATAAAGAGATATTTTTAGAGATTTTGACATCGATATTTGTCTAGACATGTTTCATTTTCAGTCAATCAATTATTTAATTACGTGATGGTAAACTTAATTTACAAAGAGAGGGAGTAAAATATAAACTTGGTTTTTATGGGTTAGTTTTTTAACAATACTTTCTTATTGATTGTGTCATTTGTATTACACTTCATAGGTACAAAATAACATTTTTTATATGTGAATATCTCAGAAACATGACGCTTTAGGATTTTATGACCGAATAGTTTTATGTTTGTATGAAAGTCCTCTATCGATTTATATACATTTAATTTGTGGCTAAGATTTTTTATAAAATGGCGGCGAATATGCAAACTTTGTATGGGGGAGGCCTTTAAGATATTTGCAATAGATTTCCCTTTCAGATTTTTTGCAATAGGGAGATCATACTAATGCCTTAAATTCTCTAGTATCATATCACCTCAAGCTCTCGGTAAAATAATTCCAGAGACGTGTGATGCCTTTTGTTTCATGTTCTGCGAAAAGATTACCTGTAAATACCTACCTAATAAAATAGTTTTGTTTAAAATATTCATTTATTTAGATTTTAATACTTACGACCGCCAAATTTTGATTTCAGTTTTGCGATCAGGGCACTTAACTACACCAGGATACCTACTTATTTTTAAGAAAATCGAGTGAGGCCATAAAATAAAGTTTAGCCTTTATTTATAGTTAAATCTGAAGAGAAAAATACGAATCAAAATTATAAAATATGTTTTAAAAAATATTAACAATTAATTTATATGAATAATTTTATAACCATATTCATATTGGCATCAGGCTCCAATTCTTTTAGTTTTTGCAGCAATTTTGGGTCGATCGTGGTATTTTTTATGCGCTAAAGATACGGTTCCAATTTATAAACTTCGATTTCTTTACAACGCTTAAGACTTTTCATTTAAAAAACATTGCACCCAACATAACCTCTTCCTGTCACAGCTACGACATCACATAATAGAGAGATACTGAGAGCATAGAATAGAGAATATAAACTGAGAGCGCCACACACGCACAGATTTGTCAGCCGCGGCCGCAGACAAAAAGTATAGAATTTCAATTCTTCTGCGGTCACCTGTACAGGTCTGGAAACCTCCACCCGCGAACACCACACACGCTGCGGTACGTATCTAGAGGTCGACCGAACAGATGTACCTCTACGGTCTACCGGAGCGTATATGGCCGCCTTTACGGCTCTGTCTGAAACGCAGTGAAATGTTTTATACGCCCGTATATGTATTATATGTTTAATCATTGCATATAAAGCATCTGTGCGATGTTGAGAAAAAATAACGCGTTACGTTACGTTATCTTACACTTAGGTATTGCCACAAGGACGAATTTTTTTTTTCTACATGTCTTCCTCCTTTGTTGTCACCGCTAATACTTATTACCCGTAACAATGTTTTAATATATTACGTAAAAAATATTACGAATCATTTCTGTTTTTCTAAGGACGTGCGTTTTATTTTTATCGTTGTTTCGTGATACATTTAACATGGGGCGCTTTCAAAATGGCTCCTACAAAACAAATATAGCTTCAAAAAAACTTGTTTACGTTTCAATCAATTTCTTGGCCAAGCAAAATAAATATTGGAGAAAACACAAAGCTACAGTTCTTTGCTATAAAATGGTTTATTGTTGCGTTGGCTGTCAAATCAAATCAGTTGTATTCCTATGATTTATTAACACCGTTATTTATGTAGTATATTATGAAAAAATATTTTCTTCGTGTGGATATTTTAAATAATATTGTAGGGCTAGTGGCCTATCTACCGCTTGGCGATCCGACCTGGTCCCAAGGGGGCGCGGAATCGATGAAAAAGTTAAACAATCGGAACAATTTTTAAGTCTTAGTTATTTAAGTTATATAAAATAAAAATATAAAATAATCCTCTATTATGTAAAGTTTGTTTAATTTCTAGCATCTCGTAAAAAATGTATATGGATTCTACCCATCTTTATTATTTTGTCCTAATAGCTCACCGTACGAAAGCGGGACTTGGACTTCGATCTACCGTTGTGTGATTGCAATACCGAATTCGGTCTTTGATGTTGTCGTTCGGCGTACCTGATTAATGCCGAAATGTTTTAGAGCATACCTTCGCGTCGAAGTATTAATGACTTGTGATTAAGTTGCAACAAGTCTTATGCTAATTTACACTTGTATGGTAATTGCTGATCAAAATTCATTCCAATACTCGTATCTATATTATGGTTGCGGTTAAAATGCGTCAAATAGTGCGTTGTTTTTCTATTGCCAGCTTCAAAATATAACCAAATCGTATGATTTTTTTAAAAAGAAATTACGTTTACAGATTATTTTAAAATAAATTTAGATATAATTTCGTGTGTAAAAATATTATATTTCATATTCGAGTCACTTCATGAATGAAAGAATATAAAAAAATGTAAATTTTATGTTTTCTCCTGGCAAGCAAATTTTAGATGTAATGCAAGCATCTGTCAATAACTGCGGATTAAATTAATTTCTAGATTGAAATGACATGTGAAACTCAAACAAATAGAATATTTTGAAAATATACCCGATGTACTCGCGTTTTGACAAATTTTGACGCTTTCGTTTCTAACCTTATTGTTTTAAATTAATTGTACCAATATTTTAAAGAAAAAATACTAACGCGGAATGTTAATGTATGTGGCTTACTTCAAAAGCAGCCAAAGAGTGTTAATTTCACAATTGATAAGTGATTTTGAAAACATGTTCGTGTGTTTTAGTAGCATTTTATCAAAGTAATATTAATTCTTAAAACTTAAAAAATTTTTTTTTTATGAATTTTATATAAATTATATGTAAAGCCACCTGCTGGAAATGAAACTTAAATTTTCTTGCAAATTTAAAACATTATAACTTTATTAATATTGAATATTTCTTAATTTTCTTAGTAAAAATTCTAGATACTATAAATATAATATAAATATTTCTTAATTTTCTTAGTAAAAATTCTAGATAATGAAGTATACTTTACACGTATAAAAAACATATTATGCGTACATTTAAATATTAATTAAAAATTAGCACCGCTTAGAACAGTAAAAACGATTTTTTGGCCACGGCCTGTCGATTAATGCAGTTGCAGTGAAAATTTGCAGTGTATAAATTCTGACATAAATGAATAATATTTTCGTAAAAAAAAAACGCCGAAATATGCATTTGCAGTGAATGTGCCGCCTTAATTCTTAGTTAATTTAATAATGCTCCCTGCGTCTTGCATCCCTAGTATTGTTGTAATTTATTCCTGTGTAAAAATAAAACCACGAATGCGAAACATTTATCTACAGTTATGACGTGCCTTGGTACAGTAGCCGGCAAACATCTTGAATTTCTACGGCGTAGTGGGGGGAAGTTTGCACATCTACCTTTCCACCAAATTTCGTCTTCTGCGCTTCCCCCATTACGCCAAAGAATTTCATGAAGTTTGCCGGCAACTGTATTTAATTACTTTTTTGCAAAATTCCTACAAAGTAGGTATGTGTATCAGCGGTTATACGAAGTTAAAAAAAATCTCGGGAGTGCTAGAAGTCACAATTTAACAGTACCCGTGCCACGTCGAGTATATCTTGACTTTGAGTGGCATGGTATGGGATTTTAATAATTAGTACCCACCTATCTATGAATTATTTTTTTTACTTATTTACGCTTCAATAGGCCAAGATGCGCAATTACAGAAGCGAAACACAACACAAAACACCCAGGCCCGAGTAAATCACATGGATTAATTGTGACCTCACCGGGAATCGAACCCGGAACCCTCGGTGCGAGAGGCCAGTGTCATACCCACTGGGCTACGAGGGCCGCTTTGTCTTTATTAATTATTATATATAATTCTGTCTTTAGTAATAATTAATATTGTATGTAAACATTTGCTATTATTATTCAACGCCAACCGGTTTCGAAATGAGGTTTCGTGTAGCCCTTCGTCAGATGGATAATTATAAGTAATATATGAATAGCGTACCTACTTTGAAAAATCGTGCACCACCACTGATAGCTGATAAACAGAAGACCTGAAATAAGAATCATAAACCAAATAGGTACAAGACGAATCTCTACATAGTGAACAAAACAAAAATTGTTACTAGGTACATTGATTTTATTTTGCAACATTCAATAAAATAATATAAAAAAACGTTTAACTTTTCTCAGATACCACCACCTCAAAGAACGTGTTTTTCTGGTTCGAAAATAATGTTAGTAATATACGAGTATGTATATTTATAATCATAAATTATGATAAAATAATAATAAAATAATGTAATACATAAAATAAATACCTACGGAGATACTGATAGATACCCCAAAATTCTACAGAGAAACGGCCCAGATGCGATACCCAGAACCGAAGAAGAAACATAGTTAAGCACACACTTGTACAACGTTTGGTAAAATAACTGTTCGTTTATGAGTTCTCAACGTGAAACTCATCAAACTTATGGTCCACATAATTGACCTACTGTGCATGCTATTCGGCGAATACTTACAACATTTGAAAAGGATTTTATTTACTCTTCACGATACAATACCTAAATTTATTACCCTTCTCGATACTAAACCAACAGTAATTGACAAAAATCTACTAACAGTAAATGCTTCAAAGACAAAATACATGTGTTTCTCCATCAGTAAAAGAACAGTAATAAAGCAGCCCAAAAATCTACTGATTCACACATGTCAATCAAAAGATAAACCCTGTGATTGTACTAATCTGCAGACAACGGAAGATATACGATATCTAGGTGTGTACATAGACCAGCATCTAAACTGGAGAAAACATATTTTGAATCTTACAATCCGAATAAGAAAGCTTGTTTATTTTTTCAAAGAAATTAGAGATGTACTCGACGCATCGACAAGAAGAATAGTATACTATGCACTGTGTCACTCACTCATTAATTATGCAACTGTCAGTTGGGGTGGTGCAGCTTGTACTATATTAGATTCATTAAGCAAAGCCCAGAAAATGGTATTGAGAGTTCTTCATAAAAAGCCATTTCGTTTTCCTTCAGAAGAACTTTTCAGAGAATGTCACGTCCTGGACATCAATCAAACATATTTACTCAACACTTTAAAATATTTTTTCCGACATAAACAAGATCACCAACAAATAACTCACTCACATTCAACAAGGGCACAGGTGAACTGCAACTATCTTGTACCAAAATTCAAAAAAACATTTTCACAAAGATTTCACCTCTTCCAAGCACCAAAAACATTCAATACTCTTAACACTAAACTTAAAACATGTAGCCATAGTCTCGCGTATTTTTCTTCTAAAGTGAAACTCTGGCTGCATGAAAAGGGAAGGAAGCATGCCCAAAACCTATTAAAAGCCATGATATAAACTAAATTTAAAATATACTATTCCTACAAGAACATTTACTGTCATCTTTTTAAATACTTTTAATTGTTTTATTTTATTTTATTTTATTAATATCCTATTCAGATCATTTTTTTTCCTTTGTCTATAATAGAATTAATTAACACCATTATTAAATTGTAAACATTTAATTATTACTATTACTTAATTTTAATTGGCAATAAGATTTATTCACAAATGTTATATAAATAATAAATATTCTTGAACATTATACTACTGGAAGAGCACTGTCTGCTATAATACAGTAAATTACTAGTGTAGCAGGCAGGGCGTCAAATCAATTTAGTGTTTACTTGCTGCCAAGACACTCAACAACAATGAAAAAAGCTTCATTAAATTTTGTAAACACTGTAAACATTTGTAACATTGAACATTGAATAAACATTTGAATTTGAATTTGAATTTGAATAATACATCGAAATGTCAAAAAATCTAAAACACGTTGGGGGAAATGGTTGCTTTCGAAACTAGTTGGTTAAACACATATAAACTGGAGGACTTACACTAAACAAGTTCATGTAATTTTTTATAATATTTGTACTTCATGTCGATATACCACATTCTATTAGGAATTTTTAAGATAGCTGATTACGAGCTTAGCGTGGAAGAGGTACCAAGATCGATATTCAGCGTTCCTAAAATCTTTTTGATTTCAAAAATTTTTTTTGGAGCACTGAGTATCGCATCGATTATCGTATTCAATAAAATATATAAAACAATTTTTTATTAATCAATAAGAAAAGACATACAGAAAAATCAAATTAACGAAAAAATATTTTAACTGCTTCGATTCGAATCAATGAACCTCCATTCTATCCAGGGATGGCGTGTTATCCGATTTCGCGAAATTGGATAATAAGATATCTATTTTTTTTATTTGATAAATGTGGTATTCTATCATGAGTGAAAATGGTGAACATACATTGTGTAAAGTAATCACTTAAGCCAGCCGTGCAATAGGTCGTAAGCCCTATGAACACCCAAAGATTTCCATACCTACTTTCCATAAAATAATATATATTTTTTACCATAATTTTATTTTGCCAATTAAAACTCTCGCGTGCTTCAAGTCTCGTCACATTTTACAATATAATGCATCCACTTCAACATGAACACGATGAGTTTATTCAACGTCATTCCTTTGTCTTCTTATTTTGGACTTGAACAATGTGTGCTTTGTGCACCAATGCAGCATGTATAATAGTTATATTGTTTTACATCGGTGTTGTGTAAGTTCACATGCTCGGAAAAAGAAATTCGCAAAGAAAAAAGCGTTAACTCCTTGCACTCGTCTTTGGACATTAACGCTACGCTTTATCGTTAATAACTTTTTGATTATTTTGTCAGAATGAATTAAAACAGTAAAAAATGAGGCTTGTGCAGGAAAATTCGTCAAAAATCAAACGAATTATGTTCTATTTTTATTAATAGATAATGTATGTGTTATGGTTACTTTATAAATGTCAACCAGGCAAAACATCACTTTTCACTACCAGCCAGCCTGGAAGTACAAATTACATATACATATAAAATTCACAGATAAATAGATTACACAGTCATGGTAATGAATATGCTTATCTGTCCGATATATTTTTATACGATTTACATCATTACAAATGTTTATTGATTGAAAATTTACTTCATATACAATTCAAATGTCATTTTAACGTGATTTGAAATTTTTCCGAGGACTTTGTCGTGCTTTCATTTTTCTTTTCCCTACATTTAGTTTCTTAATATTCTAAAATGTTGTAATTATCTGAATCCACTATCTGATTTGTTTGAACTACAAACATCATTTTTCCAAAACTTTTTGTAAATTTTCTATGTACTGTTTTATTATTTTATTATATATAATTATTTATTATATAGGGAAAAATATACCCTACTTTAGTTGTTTGTCGAAGGAAAGATTGAAGGTCGTAGAGGAGTCTGAAGAAAACAGCTGTCCTGGCTTAGAAATATCCGAGAATGGACAGGGATAAGAAAAAAATTTTTTTTTGGGTAATCGTCAACGTCGGGGGAGCCGACAAAACATTTTTTTTTTTCTTATTACTTTCTGTGAATTTATTATTTATTTGTAATGTATACTTTTGAAGGCTTTATAGACGTGTACATTAATAAAATAAAAATAAAATAACAAACGCGTATGCTACAGTATACTCTAGGGGAGCGAATCATCAATACAGGATGCACATGCATATCGAAGCATAATATGCGGTCATTCTTTCGTGAATTGTGTCGTGTTATCTCGCTTCAGCACTGAGGTCATCAGTGAGACATCTGAGAATAACTGTACGTGAAGAATATTTATTTCTTTGTCTTCGCTCGGTAGTTTTTGAGATGGCCCCACAGCCCTGGTAAGATTGCCACAAGTGCGCTAGGTACCCGTGTATAATACACGGGTACCTACAACATTTGAAAAGTATTTTATTTACTCTTCACGATACAATACCTAAATTTATTACCCTTCTCGATACTAAACCACCAATAATACAGCGAAATGTCAAAAAATCTAAAATACGTTGGGGGAAATGGTTGTTTTCGAAACTAGTTGTTTAAATATATATAAACTGGAGGACACTTACATTAAACAAGTTCATGTAATTTTTTATTATATTTGTACTTCATGTCGATATACCACATTCTATTAGGAATTTTTAAGATAGCTGATTACGAGCTTAGCGTTGAAGAGGTACTAAGATCGATATTCAGCGTTCCTAAAATCTTTTTGATTTCAAAAATTTTTTTTGGAGCGCTGAGTATCGCATCGATTATCGTATCCAATAAAATATATAAAACATTTTTTTTATTAATCAATTAGAAAAGATATACAGAAAAATCAAATTAGCGAAAAAATATTTTAACTTCTACCGCGATTCGAACCAACGAACCTCCATTCTATCCGGGGATGGCGCGTTATCCAATTTCGCGAAATTATGTAAGCTAATGTATATGTTATGGATACTTTATAAATGTCAACCAGGCAAAACTTTTCACTGCCAGACAGCCTGGAAAAAAAAATTACGTATACATATAAAATTCACAGATAAATTGATTACACAGTCATGGTAATGAATATGCTCATCTGTCCGATATATTTTTATATTAGAAGAGTGAAGAATATTTATTTCTTTGTCTTTCGCTCGGTAGTTTTTGAGACGGCTCCACAGCCCTGGTAAGAATTCCACAAGTGCGCTAGGCACCAGTGTATTATACCTACATTCTGTACAACAAGGTAAACGAACTCGGATCGCGATTAGATTTATTCGATTACTACGTGAACTGATTGAATCAGAGTGTGCTTCTAAATAACCTCTGTTAAGTGCCCAATAGCTCGTGCGGTGTTATCGCGGGCACTTCGATCGAGACTGATATCTGATATGATCCGTTCTGTAACACATGTTATGTACTAAGTAATAGTTATAATCAAGTAGCAGTTCGTGCCCGGTGTTGCCCGAAATTTAGATAATCTTTTCACAACCTTTTATTTCGTTTTTGTATTTAAATAATAAACAAAATGTAGTCACTTTTTACATAATGTATATACTCTAAATAACATTTAATTAACTGATTCTTACAATTATACGCATAATATCCCTTGATGCTACTATTATTATTTTGGGTTTTTATTAATGTAGTTAATCTGGGTGTTTGGTTGCTTACATACCAATAAAAATATCATCTTTTACGTGCAAATTTTGAATAAATCCTGAATAAATAATAAAAAATCTTGTATGTGTCATATTTTGAAAACACCCAAAATAAATAATAAAAAAATTATAAAAATATTCAATCAAACTTATAAAATTTATATATGAGTACGATAAGATTTGTTGTATTATTGAAGTTGGAACAGCAAACAATATGATTACTAAAATTAATAATAAAATTAATAATAATAATCTTCGAAAGATCTGTTTGACAAAACACTCCTGTTTTTAGCAAGATGAATTTCTCAATACAAAGTGAACTGCTCTTCCTTTCTGCGCATTCTCCTCCCAGCCCACATTTTTGACCACGTTTATTATTAGTGTAGTTTGCTCTGAGGACCTTTCAGGTTCACCGTTCATTTATCTTCCAACCCTCTGTCTTGTGCTATGGTCTCCCACAAGGGAATTTATAGCCTCGCTGTCCTTCCTTCTTCCAAATCCTTTCAAACATTGTCCGCTTTTCATTATTGAGCGACCCAAAGAATAAGTTCCCGTTTGGCATCCTTCATTGACCTCTGGAGTTACTACTAACAAAACGTCCTGCCCTTAAGCCTTTAAAACTGTAATATTGACAATTGAGATAATTAAAAAAAAAATACAGTTGGTACCTTGGATCCAAACTGGCGAAAATGACCACAATCCAATCGCAAATTTTAATCATACATGTTGATATGATTAAAATTTGCGAATCATATATATTCCAAGGCCATCTCTCAACCACAAAGACCACAATGAATTTCTTCTTTCTTAAACGTATTCACCGCTACGGGATAAAAAGTAAACCACTTTGGTAAATGATAAACTTTATTTGGAAATAGTTAACCTTACTTTTTATACATCGGAATTCATTATAACAGTGATGGTGAACCTGTGAAGTATGTCATAGGCGACACGCCAGCCTTCACCAGTCGTACTCGAGCGGTTGTGGCCGATGCCTCGTACGCATGCATCGATACTTACGAACTCTGGCAGACAACCGACCCCAACACAAATCATGTCAAAAACACGTACCCCAGCGCGAGGCAAGAGCTCAAGAGCATACATAGGTATGACGCTCCAACAGAGTTGGGTTAGGTTTTTCCAAATTTTGGATATACCGAGCCCGAAGACGAAGGTCCGCCATTGCACTAGAATGTTCGCGTCCGAAAATTATTATTATCATTCCAGTCACTACTTGCTTCTCCGTGTTCTCATCTTTTCTGCTGGCGTGTGCCCGAAAAATTGAGGATGCTACTTCGAGCGAGATCGTACAGTCCATGACGTATATTTATTTGAAAAAAAATTAAAGCTTTAGTACGCTTTGATGTTCAGGGGATTTTAAGCATGCGTCTCTGCATTACCGCATTTCAAAAGCGTCAAGTTTCCTCTTCTCACCTGCTCCTAATGTCAATGTGCTCCACTCTGTAGAGGCGTACGGAAAAGAACAAGAGACTGAATTCAGTCGATATATTTTCAAAATATTTTGATATTATCATTGCAACCTGGCGGAGGGATATCGAAATTTATGTATTTTATTTTTAACTAGCTGTGCCCGCGCGGCTTCGCACGCGTAGATTTTTAGTAACTTAATCATATTTTATCAATTTGTGTATATACGTCGTCATGGTCCTTTTTATAGATCTTTTTGATTTCTACAACTTCTCTATAGAAAGTATTTAAATGTCTGTTTTCGTTAACGCAGCGTTCGTAAAAAACGCATCGCTCGATCATTTTTTCGTCGACACTAGTTGTAAAATGGGTAACGGGATAATATATAGCCTTGGTCAACCCTGAAAGTACATTCTAAATATTGGCGAAAGAATTTTTGAAATCGGATGAGTAGTTTCGGAGATTACGTCATACATCCAAACTTACAAACTTTACCTCTCTATATATTAGTATAGATAAACGGATTATTCCTTACCAAAATACATATTTTTTGACAATATTAGTGGAATAACATTTCATATATTACATATACGCAAACTAACATTTTATTACGTTTTATATTCATGTAAAATGAATACAGATGATAACCTATATTTCGACACATCGGTCCCTATCTTCTATCGCTAGCCTAATTCAGTGAATCCTTGTCACGTATTCCATATCTCGTCATCTCCCCGACGAGTGTCTACCAATCGTAGACAACATATCTACAAGTTTTAGCGGTTGCTACATACCTCACTCGGGCCTGACTACCCCGGCACTTGTATATTGATGAAGTTAATTTTTTTTCAGTTAATTGTATTAATTATGTCTTCCCGAATAGGTTGAAAACTATATGTGTATTTCTCAAATACACCTGATGACGAAAATGATTGAATATGAATAAAAACTTTACGTATTACAAAATACTCTTTACTGCCAACATTTATGAGAACATAAGCCAGACATATTTAAAAAAAAATGCAAAAACAAAAGTCGATTATCTTCATAACTATTGATACTTTTCAGAAAGTGTCGAAGCACTTTCGACTCATTCTTAAAATATATATAACGGCCTGAAGTATTGTGGACCGCATCTGAAACACCATGTATACTATAATAGATAGAAGTCTCACATCGCTGTTTGAGTCGTCTGTCAAGTTTACATATATTTAAATTAAAACTTTCGGCTCAAATAAATATGTCTCTCGGCAGCCAAATTAATCGATTTTTTTTGTATTAGCAATTGAATTTTTGCAATCATTAATCGAGTCACCTTTGCATGTATTATATCGCGATCATGTTACGACGCCGACGTAAAGCTTGACGGTGAAAAATGATCTTTCACTCGCACATTAATTGCTTCTTGCATACATAATTCATTCTTCTCTACTGTCTCACAAAAGAATATTTTAAAAATCTTGTTCGACTTTATTGCCTTTTTATTATTTATTAAACAAATTATTATACTATGCATATATTAAATACATTTTATTTGCAGCGTATTATAATTTATGTGTCTTTTTTTTATGTCTCCAGATGTGTGTTAATAAATTAAAACAAAATTTACTCGCATATTTGAGTATCCTTAAAAATTAATTCGACCATCTAACCGCGGGGTAGAATGTCAATATAATACAAATTAAAAATTTAACATTTATTGATAAAACGTGATAATTTATATGTAGGGTATAAAAGCTATGGCAGCAATGTCCAAAAAATAAAAAATGTTTTTAATGCAGTCACCGGGGATTACTAATTTAACATGTACTGAATCCTAGATCGTAGGTATCTCTCCCTTCCAAAATCATGAATCCTATGAATTTATAAGCTGTTTCCTAAGAAATCTCGAATTCAGTACATTATAAATTAGTAATAATTTTGCTGCTTTGCTTTTATACTTAAAATCACTTAAAAAATATGATAACGTCCATGGTATTGGTTTTATTTAAAATATCATTTTATTTCATTAGTGTTTAAATATAGGATGATTTTTTAGATGTTTGTTTTTCGAATTGGCAACACTTATTCCAGCAACAGCCAATTTGTCAGCTGAATTGTGCTCAGTTTGGTTTACCATTTCATCATGAATAAATAGACTTACGCTAGAAGAACCAGAACAACGCTTGCTGATAGTGCAAAATTATTTGGAAAATCGTAATGTCGTAATCATATTTAAACACTAACGGCAAAAATTACCTTTGCAATAAAGTCAATAATACCACGGCCATCACCACGATTTTTTATGTTTTATTTCATTTTAATGTTATATACCTCTAAAAAAAACACCCGTTACTTCTTCTATGTCCGCTTAGACAATGAATTATTCACAAAATCCACATTTTGCTAAATATAACAATCTTTGAAATTTTCTGGACCCGACGCCGTGATATTAATTATTTTTGTGCAGTTTTTTATACGGCTGACGCCTTCATCAGTATTGCAGGAGCGCCTCCATCATAATAGGAGACACGTTTCCTGTGACTGCCGTTTTATGTGATCATTCAATCGTCGCAAGTGATGAGTATATCATCATTCACGATTATTGTAGTCTTTGCATATTTCGTCCGTGGCAAAGGCAACTCTTGTGTCTGCGTACGTTTTAAATGCGCTGATTTTTTTTGACTAATTTTAATATGAAATCCATTAATGTCAAATAAAGTCAAGTGAAAATTTCCATAATTAGTAAAGATTAAAGCTTCATGAACAAACCAGATCACTAAGTGTGATTGATGTTCTTTTTATCTCGTCGTGATGTAGGAGTTCTCCAATAAAAGAGGTCGTCGGTTACTTTTGGTTTATCGATGGCAACAATACGATATACAGCGGTTACAATGAACAATAGCGATCTGTCTCGATATAAAGGTGAAAAAAGCCCAGAGGCGACATTCGCGCGACCTTATAAAGCATTTGCTCTCTCTTTCATGCTCTGTCGCTTTCAGGCGTCGCGACATACGTCCCTCAGGTCTATTACTTTAAGCAAACGTGAAACGTTCCGACTTGACACCTGCCACTGCAATATAGCGCACTTTAATCCCATTTCACAAATGTATAGATCGTACAATGATCTTTATTCGCTGAATGAATTCTCCGTCTAATTAACAAAGATGAGGGACCCACCACTCACTCAAGGTCGTTTTATGAGCAATAGCTCCCATATCGGCCCCACACTTTCGCCACCCGATTCGGCATTTTTTTTATGCTGAAGTGGTCACCCTCCCCACGCCATTTCATTAACAAGCTACAAAAAAAAATTTCTTCTTGTAATGCCATCTCCATTATTCACCGCCGCACGGAACAACCCAGTTACTCAAAAAACTATTGCACGACACTTTTTCGTGAAATAATTTTTGTAATATTATATTTGTGTACCTATATGTGCATTTGTCTTGTCACTATTATTATCATGTTACTGTTTACTCCTATACTCTTTTTGTTACTCTCCTATCTGTATTGCTGAATTTCTTGTCTACTTCATTTTTACTTTCATGTTCCTGGATACATGTATTTTTATGACTTTCTTTTTCTTTTTTATATTTTACTTCTTAGTTCCTCGACACTCCTATTTTTCATATGTTGTGATTGGGTGATATTATTTCTAGATTTTAATTAGAAGCATGACGTTTTCCTAAGCATGTATTTTGAAACTAACTTAACACACCACCTTTGCTTCGGCTACATTCATACATCCTCTCATACATGTTCTGCGGTTGTTGAGGCTTTTAACAGGCCCATCCTCCAATGCTTGTAGTATCTGATAATGGTTTAATATGTACCTTGATAAATGCCATTAATAAATAATCACCCTTCCTTAAATTTCAGGCTCAACGTGTGATGTAAGCCCTTAAAGCCCCAATAAGCTATTTTGTGTCTTCTTTCTTTCGTGACTTCTTCGTGCGTAGATTGAAAGCTTATTTTTCCAACCGTTAAACGTGTTTAATGATGCGACATACCATTACGTATGCCAATTTTGTTCTTTATTACTCTGACGACAACTTCTTCCGACGGCCGGCGGCGAGGAGGTTGTCTTGCTTAACGAAGTTCTGCCTGGCAACACCTTTCAAATGGAATATCTGCTCGCGCGCGCCATGTCAGATCGTGACGGAACCTGTTTTTCGAAAAAGTTTTGATTAGTCAAAATTATAGAAAGCGCTTTTAAATCAGATTTTATTACGCGTTTCGGGGCGGTGTTTGAGGAAAGTGGGCGCCTGTTGACGTGTCACCAAATTCGTATTAGAAACATTACGATAACAAGAAACAACTTTGTATAAACTACCATTTATTGAATTAACAACATGTTTCAGGAGCCAATAGTCCCTTTAGTATACAAAATATACATCCTGATGAAGGAACATTTAGTTGGCACCGAAACATGTTGATTAATTCAATTAATATTGGTTTTAACAAAGTTTTTTCATGTTACTACAACTACCACCAAATATTATTACCACAAATCATTTTGCAGTTATTGTAAATGAAAATATGTATCCGTTGAGTTCTTATTTTAATTTTCTTATAATCTTTTTTGTCTCCATCGTTTTAAAGTTTTGTAGTTTATCAACGGTACTTATCCGGCGTTACGATGTATTTATTTATTTATTTATTTATTTATTTATTTGTTTACGCCCATTAGGCTTTTACATAAAGAGTATAAAATAAATTTCAAAAAGCACATACATTAAAAGTTTCAGGAATAGCACCAAATCATGAGTATAAAAATTAAAAATGTAGAGTAGGTAACGAGCAGCAATGCGTATAGGCTTTTACATAAAAAAATATATCATAAAATTAAAAAGAACATACATTAAACAATATAAATTACAAGTAGCAAATTATTAAAAGTACCAGGAATAGCACCAAAACATGTGTACAGAAATTATAAATATAAAGTACAAAGCGGCAATGTGTACGAAAAATATATATTACCCACCATTACATATTAACAGCTGAAGTCAGTAACGAAGCAGTATTGCCTCTTTAAGTGTGAACTTTACTTTCTCCAGACTGTCGACGAAAATGTCAATCATGCAACCATATTCATTACAAGTTCCCAATATTCTGTGTATCACAGAATTTGATTGATAGTTAGTATTGCAATTGTTGCGATGGAATGTGACAATTTGTCGCGTTCTATGTGTGGAAGGGATATTATATTCGATACATGCCACAAGGTCAGGGCTGTCCAACATATTGTTTACAATTTTGTAAAGAAGAACTATATCATAAATTTTTCTTCTATCATATAATGTGAGTAAATTTAGTCTCTTCAATATGTAATTGTATTCTATGTTTTGTATTGGTATGCTTAACTTGTAGTTAATGTATTTGAGAAATTTGCGTTGGACACGCTCAATACTGTCTATATGCCCATTATAATATGGAGACCAAACTGATGAGCAATATTCTAATTGGCTCCGGACAAGAGACATGTATAACATTTTAATACTTTCAATTGATTGAAATGGGCGTGATGTCCTTAAAATAAATCCCAGCAATTTTAGAGACTTACAAGTTATCGCATTAATATGATTAGTAAAAGTAAGTTTCGAGTCGAATAATACCCCTAAGTCTCGAATACAGTCAACATTTTCTAGTTTGGTGTTACATAGAGAGTATTCAAAATTTATTTTTGATTTTAATCTAGTAAATGATATAATTTTGCATTTATTTAAATTTAAGTACAATTTATTCGTTTCACACCATACTGAAAGAGAATTTAGGTTTTGCTGTAATATGTTGCAGTCATAAATGTTGGTTACTGATTTAAAGATTTTTAGATCATCTGCAAACAGCAAATATTCAATGTCATTAAATATTGTTGAAATGTCATTCACAAATAATAGAAATAGTATTGGTCCAAGATGCGATCCCTGTGGTACACCACTAGTAGCATGGAAACATTCTGATACATATGAATATATTTTTACCCTTTGCCTTCTTTCACTCAGATAGCTCGTTAACCAAGAAAGTATTTGTCCACCAAATCCTATTTTTCCCAATTTGGCAATTAATAAAGCATGTGAGACTTTGTCAAACGCCTTACTGAAGTCCGTGTAAACTGAATCTACTTGAGTTTTATTAACAAAAGATTTAATAATGTAATTTTCATACAAAACTAAATTTGTTAGGGTAGATCTATTTGAGATGAATCCGTGTTGGTACGGAGTTATTGTTTGTTTTAAAACAGGAGATATAGTATCGAGGACTAGTGATTCGAATAACTTAGGTATACAAGATTGTATGCAAATGGGTCTATAATTTTTTACATCATTATTGTCTCCATCTTTGAAGATCGGTGTTAAGAAACTTTCCTTCCATATATGTGGGAATATACCCGCTGATATGGATTTATTAAATATGATTGACAGGGGGAGAGATAGTACATCAACACAATTTAGATGTAGTTATAATTTATAATAAGGGTTCAATAGGCTCTATTATCAATAAAATGTAGTACATATTTATGTATGGGACAGGGAGTGGTGTACCAAGTTGGTTGAGGAAAGGGGATCTATGATTTCACAAATGTCCTAATGTGTAATTATGCAAAATTTGAATTGGAAGGTATTCCAATCAAACGCCGTTCATATGGTGGGTTGGTTAGTGGGATGTTGCTTACGTTTTGCGTAGGGTATTAAGAGCTATTCTAAATAAAAAATTTAGGTCGATCAACGGGTGTAGGATATTATAGAGAACAGACAGAGATTCTGTTTTCTGTACACATGTTATTAAAAAAGGTTCAAGGTCAAAAGTTAGGAATAAGACGAAGACATACATCGCTTCTTGCCCGTATAACAAACTCCTAAAAGCAATTAAAAAGCAACAAATTTAAATGTGTGGCGGTCGAGAGCCGTCGCGAATCTAGCCCGTCGCATTTGCCTCGAGCCCGCCAATCAGGGCTAACTCGGACCTGGTCGTCAGACGTACCACCACTCTGCCACCGGCCGTCGTAGCACACGCAAATGATATTCCTGTACGCAAAACCATCTTTAAATTGTCAATAAATAGCAACAAATAACAACATTTTGCCGTGAGTATCATTTGCACCCTGCGCCGATCTGTTAACATCTGCCTCTGCGGCACTCATCTCGTACACGATAAATGCGCAACACTCATTGAACACACGCCACATGCTGACACGAGAGGACACCTCTGGTCGGGTGGTAATCCTCTCCAAACACCACACACAAAACCCGCCAAACATGTATATGAAAAAGAGGGCCCTAATGGCTTATAAGTCTCCAATATAAATGTACAATTACATCTACATTCCAATCAATATATTAATTACGCTAACCAATGTCGTTCGTTTCTGTCTCCGTATGATTATTTCTATTTGTATACAATAATTTTGCCACGGTGCCCATTGGGTCGTATGGTGCAGCGGATAACGCGTCTGACTACGGATCAGAGGATTCCAGTTTCAAATCCTGGCAGGATCGAACTTTTTTTTTACGGTCGAGAATATTTTGTTGAAATTTTAATTACATTTTTGTATTTTTATATATTTTTTTTATTATGTTGTATTAGATTAATTTTTTATTAATTGTTGTATTAGATTAATTTTTATATTGTAGTATCAATCAACACTGCGAGAAGAGAAGAGAGTAGGTACCTACATATCGAACTGTGGTTTATTCCGCTCTGACTTATTAATCGGTTAGAAATACTGAATAAATACTTTGTCTTAATTATATCTAAACTACCCATAATTAAAAGTGGAAATTTGCCAGATACAATTGGCGCGAAGCGGCTGACTTAGGCATGGGTAAACAATTGTGTTTGCTGTGCAGCAAACACAATTGGCCGCGCAGCGGCCACAATACCCGCCCTCAGGGCCTAGCAGTAAACAATCGGCGAAGCCGATTGTTTTCCTGCTAGTAAGATATTATTTTTACACTTTGTAGTATCTTAATTATGTCGATAACCACCCCCATAATTTAAAATATTCCTTATTTGGGGATGCATAAATCTATTTTTCTATATAGTGTTGCATGTTGTTACGTGTATTTTCTTATAGTTTTTTAGCCCATTGTATAACATATAATATTGGAGAATAATTAAAATTAAAAATATATAGATTGCAACGATAATTTATATTGCCATTATACCAGTAGGTATTTCGATTTAAACTTAATTATTAATTTTTGTTCCGATTCTAAACTAGAGTAGCGGTTTAGTTATAATTTTACCTTTTGGACCACAGATGTTGGCATCTGTCTTTATTACATCCATCATTAAATCAAACCAAAATACATATTCGTGTTGTGTTTTCATTTATGGGATGCTAGAATACAATCATGGAGTCCCATGAGGTCAAACGTGCCCTATTATTTCATATTCATTACACATGTTCGAAAATTGATTTTCTGATGATTTTTTTTTTCTACCAAACCTGCGGTCTCGCAATAAATTACTGATCACACCTGTTAATCTTGCAGATTTATAACAGGTATAAAAAATAATTAATTACACTAAATGCGTCGTTTATTATGTAATTCTTAGCGCTCCGCTAAATTACGAAAAACATAACATGTTAAGTTCCTGTTATTAAATACATAGTTAATTTATTCGTTGCATACATTCTTCAGAATTGATTCCTGATACTTTATTGAGGTTCGCGGATCAGCATTTTATTTTGCTAATACTTTTATTCATACGTTTCAAGTTAATAACTCAATACCGTGCATCAGACAGCGATGAAACTGGTTTTTATTTTTGTGTATACTTTTTCTATTTTTCTTATAAATCATTACGTTAAATATTATACTTAAAGAGACTGGATTTTTTTTTTATCAAGTGCAAGTTTCTTTATTCTATTATATGCAACCATAAAAAAATCATTAAAACAACGTTAGTAATATTAATTATTGACATTTAAAAATTATTTACGACGACAACTCTATAATAATGCTCGTTTTGAATATATTTGCGAATGTTTTGTTTAAATTACTTACTTCCATTATTACTTACAAACTCCGAATTGTCAATAATGAATATGTAAAGAGTTGTTTCTTTATTTTAAATACAACATTTATTTAAATGTAACAGAGCAAGTCCGCTATACTTTACAGGTAAATTCCTGCCCAAATTATGAGTCTAAAATGTTCGAATAACATTGATCTATTATCAATATTTATGGAGATAAGCTACTTCAAAGTTTGCATTTCTAAAAATATTTCTTGTCTTCTGTAATACATTGGACTATCAATTAAGTTACTTATAATCGAATATTAAAAAAAATATTCAAGTTAGTTACAAAAATAGATATACCAGACTATTGTTAGAAGGTATACCAGACTATTGTGCCATAATGTTTGACTCCGAGTGCTGGACCTATATACAACACCTACTGAAGAAGAAGAAGATTCGCTTAAACACAAGTCAAATAAAATCAATAAAACCGATTGGGATGTGACTGATCTGAAATGTGTTCAAATGAAAGAATTATGTCCACCCGTAAAGAAGCAATCCCGCGCGGAACGGAAGCAGAAGGCATTCTAATCAATATATATACAGGGTTATTTGTAAAACATTAATAACCTCGCAGGACTATATTCCTGCCTTGATTGTGAGTCGAAAATGTTCAAGCTATTATGACCTAATATCAATAGTTAAGGAGATATGCGACATCAAATTTGCATTTTTTTTTTCAATATTTCTGGCTTATTTTTTGTACAACATTGGACTATTATTACAGTAACTTATATCGAATACGAAAAATTCATTCCCTTTAATACAAGTCAAATAAAAAAATAAAAACCTTCGAATTCCAATTGGAAAACATTCCAGTTGGAATTTTTTCAAGGTTTTTATAATTTTATTTAACCTGTATTGAAACGAATGAGTTTTTCGTAATTGATATGAGTTACTGTAATGATAGTCCAACGTTTTACAAAAAATAAGTCAGAAATATTGAAAAAAAATGCAAACTTTGATGTCGCATATCTCCTTAACTATTAATATTAGGTCATAATAGCTTGAAAATTTTCGACTCATAATCAAGGCAGGAATATAGTCCCGCGAGGTTATTAATGTTTTACAAATAACCCTGTATATATAAAATGAAACCCGTGTTTCCCTATCTGCCAAGTTTTCTCCACAACAGCCATAACCATCCACTGGTAGTTATGGTGGTGGATAGCCCTTGGTGTCACATCGAAAATATGCGAGTTTGATGGGGGTGGCTGTGCGTGGGTGGGAGTGGGTGATGAAAATGTGCTTTCTAGCACAATGTTTTGTTATGGGAAGGCCGCAAATGCTTCAGATTTGTTTCAAAATAGGCGCGCCGACTGTGTTGGTGAGTCTAGAAGGTATCGGAAAAACCTGCTCTAGAAAGTTCTGGAAGGAGAAGGTTCTAGAAAATTCCCGAAAATTCTGTAAGGTTCTTAACTGAGTGGCGGAATGTGTCGGTGTGTCTAGAAGGTTCCTGTACATTCGATAAATTTGAAGGAGGATTTTCTAGAAGGTTCGCGAAAGTGTTATGACGATCCAAACAGTGTACTAAAAATCTACGCGTGCGAAGCCGCGCGGGCACAGCTAGTGTTAACTAAAGTGTGTGTGTGCGTTTGCAGTGTGTAAGTAAGTGTGTGACAAAAGCAATTGCAGGATTGATGGTGAGATACAGGATTCGCGTTTTAAAAAAGTTGGTTTATTGATGCTAAAGTTTCAATAAAGGTTTGTCGCGAACTAAAATGCTATTATCGTGTGGCGTTTACGGCGGTCGGCAGAAGAGTGGCGGTTTTACTTGTGTGCGGTCGGTACATCGTGTTTGTTGTTGTCGGTGGCAGTTGCTTATTTCATTGAATGTCGATACATTATCCAGAGTGTAAAGAATATTTTTTATTTAAAATTGAATGAAGATGGCTCCCTCACCACACACAAGAATCATAATTATTTTTGGGGAGGTATATGCATACAAAAAAAATTGAATTTTTAACATTTTATAGGTATCATTGTAATAAAAAATTATATATATATTATTAATATATCTAATATATATATATTATGTATATGTATATGTATATATATTATTAATTAAATAAAAAAAATAAAAAAGGCTCCCCAAAGATTTTCTACTAGCTACGAGACATCTTGTATAAGGAAATATTTTAATTTAAACAGTGGCGCGAATCATCTCGCCATTTTTTTTATTCACATTTAAAACTAGGTAGTAAAAAGCCGTGAAAAATCACGGGACATTTTTTGTTTACAAGTTTACGGGCGGGCGGACGAATGGACGTATATTCGAAATTAGGACAGTTGATCCGAGTTGGACAGATTCCCAATGTGTGTTTTACGACCAAACATTAAATTGCTTCTCTATTAACTTTAAATATCACAATTTATTGTACGCGTAAACTATTTAATTATTCATCAATAGTCAAATAAATATTTAGATAAACGATATGTTGGCTCTAATCACAAATTAATTACAAAATAATCACTTTTTAAACTTTTCGAGCGATCTGATCACCGATTGAAGTTTCACAGCAATATTTCGTCGATAAAATGAACCTATACTATGTTCATCCGGTTCAAAGTCAATCGCCAGCTTACAGACTTATCTATAGTCGCATTATTTCGTTGCGTATTGTGTTACAGAGCACGGAAAAAACAAATAAAATTTGATCGTATTAGATATTAATAGTGCTGATAAAATAATTTTTGTGTGTGATCCATGAGACGCAAGTCTTCCCAGATTGCAGTCCACCGTTAAGGGATTATATACCCCCGCCTTGGAACAACAAAATTTAGGTAGAAATAGGCTAATTTAAATTAATTCCATCAATTTTTTTTACAAGGAGTTGATTAATTGTAATGAAGGTAAATATTTAACTATTATTTTAAAAATTACCGCGCATGTCTATTTCCGTGCAGCTCCTCCTCCGTGACTGACATGCAGCATTCTCCGGTACACGTTTGTTCGAGACAGAAAAGAAAGCCATGTACTTTTTACTCCCTTTATATTATTAACTCGTGGCGTTTGCTTGCTTGCCGTCGAAAAAGCTTTGGATCGATTTTTAACCCTTTTCCCGTGATCCAATCGAGCTGAAACTTTGCAAGTAGTCTCATGGCGACGATCAAGAAGATCTATCAAATTTTCTTTAAAAAAAATTAATAATTATAGTATAATTTCGGATTTTTAGAAATTTTAAGGCTTTTTTCAAATTGGAATCATTACAAAAGTTTGATTACTAGCAACGGCGGTCCGATAACGTCGCGGAGTATTTTCTAAATTTGAATTACTCCGTCGGTATACATAATAGGTACTTCACTACACAAAGCATGAAGTGTCTTATCAAAGCTCAAAACATCCGACATTTTAGAAATATATTAAATTACTGTAAGTTTGGTGTTATGTTATATGTTTTAATTCGTCTTTAATTGTTGTTATATTTTACAAATAAAGGGAGTATAATAAAAACTGGTTTTTATGGGTTACTTTTTTATGAAATGAAATATCTAGCATATCCGATTTGGATGTAAAACGTTTTTCGTAAAACTGGGAACAAATTGAATAAACTAAAAAATTTCTTAACAATTTGTATATCGGACTAAAAATTCCGTATTCATTTCTTAATATGTACATGATCTCGTTTTTTGTCGTAAATAAACGTTTACCTGGTAGTGTTGCGTGTCAGTCACGAAGGAGAAGCTCTACGGAAATAGACATGTCGCCAACACGTATTGTTTTTTTGGAAAATTTTCCCGTAAAATAATAGTTTAATTGTAACTTTATAATTGCCAATAAAATAAATAAAAAACATTAATCACCTCCTTATTACAACACCCAATTTCTAACACAATTTTATTCTCCCAGAGCGGTGTATGTAACTCCCTGTAGACCAAGCGTTTGAATATACGAGACACATTCCGGGAAGGTTTGTTACTTCGCCGTTCCACTTATTATTTTTATTTTCAAAATACAGAATATCCGCAATGTTATTTTCTACACGTGTGTTCGTTAAATTCGGAGTTACTTCGTATCATGTTATATGTCTTTCTAACGAGTGATGTAATTCAAACGTCTCGTATTATTTTCATAAATTCTCACGTTTGATGATATTCTGGAAGACCCTTTGATCTAAAGGGCTGACTGGATTACATCTGGGATGTTTTCCCGTTTTTTTTCCTAGATATTTTAAATTATGTACAGTGTGATATTTGAATTAGGTGAAACATTTTAATAGTTATAACACTCAAATATTTTTCGTGCTAACATTCTGTAATAACATACACGTTAGAAGTACAAATGAAATATTTAATTGAAGCAAATAAATTAGATGTAGGTACCGTAAAAATATATGTAAAGTAATGATAAATTAAATATATTAATGAGAGTTCTTTTATATATATTTTTTTTAATTCACTTTTAAATGATATTAGATTTCGATCTTTTTAACATTGTAGGTAGAACACAATCACAAAAGAATAATGGTTTTGAGCTGCACTAATATTAAATTTTGGGGTGTTAAAATTTAAGGATGAACTTGTATTTCTAGAATTTTGTATGGCTAATTTATTGTTTTCTTTAAATATTTGGATTATAAATCAAATCTACATTTACAGATTGGGTTTTGGGATATCTTTTAATTATATTTTATAGTATTCCGCATCTAAGCCAGCC
>JADDOH010015545.1:0-74543 GCA_016648135.1 Agrypnia vestita
TCCTTACATTATCAAATTTTGAAAGGTATATTGTGTAAGGGTAAAAAAAACAAGTTGGAAGAGGAAGAGGAGTTAGGAGAATTAATTAGGGAATTACGTAGTCATTAGAAGGTTAAGTGAAAGAATATTCAATAGAGGATTGTTTACAAATTTTACCTGGTTATTAATAATATTTAACTTAGTGTAAACACTTTTTCTTATTCCAAGAATTTCTAAATTATTTATCTGTGAAACCTTATAATCTGAATGCATGTTTTTTAACCCTGTATTAATATATCATATTCTAATAAATGATTTGCAAATTCGGATTCATTATTGCTATTTAAGGCTATAAGATGTTCTTTAACCCGTACTTCAAAGTTTCTAATAGTTTTTCCAATATAAAAATAAATAAAAATCATCGCATTTGAGTTTATAAATAGCATTATGAACTATTTAAAACAAGATTAAATCTCTGAATCCTGACAACAATGGAGTGTAACATTTTTATGTTGCAAATGGTTTCCGTTTGTACAATAATAACCGTTTTTATGGCTGCATTTATGGGATGTGTTTGATGGGATAATTAATACAAGATAAGTGTAATTAATACTCCTTAAATATGCACGAGGAATTAGTTCATTAGCATTAATTAGCTTATGGAGAGTAAAGCAAAGAGACAATGCAGGTATGAAACCATTGACTTATTATAATATGGACAATTATTCTCATATTAGTCGGCTTTCATATGCAGCAAATATTGCAATGAAAGAGACAAGAAATCATGGGCACACTTATTTCACAAACGATCTGCGTTTAGACAGAAAAATCAGGTAATTTGAAGTCACGGTGACTAAAATAACATACTCATTCTTACAATAGTGTACGATACTCTGTTCCTTTTTCCTCGGGGATTTTTTTTCGGCGTAGCATCGCGCTCGATCGCAAAGAATGTCCTTTCGATAACGAATGCAAATAAGGCAATTACCTTTCTTTTGAGTTGCCAAGATTTCACGCTTGTAACGTATCTACAGTTTATTATATCATTTTATAAAACACATAAAATGTTGCATAATATGAAATATGTAATAAATAAGAATTATTTTTTCAATTGGTTGAGCAAATTTGCAGATGAACATTTAAAAAAAACTAAGCCATAAAAAACAAGTTTTTATTTTACTCCCTTTCTTTGTAAATTAAGTTTACTCTCATGTAATTAAATAATTGATTGACTGAAAATGAAATATGTATAAATAAATATATGTGTCAAAAATCTCTAAAAATATCTCTTTATTATTTGATTTCTTCCAAAAAACCGAAATGTGCTGTCATCTGTGAACCAATTGTCATAAATTTTCGAAATTCGTAGTGAAGTTCCTATTATACCTACCGACGGAGTAATTCAAATTTTAAATATTTCGTGACGTTATTAGGCCGCCGTTGGTAGTAATCAAACTTTTGTAATGATTCCAATTTGAAAAAACCATTAAAAATTTGAAAAATCCAAAATTATACTATAATTATTATTTTTTTAACGAAAATCTTCTTGATCGTCGCCACGAGTCTGCTTGCAAAGTTTCAGCTCGATTGGATCACGGGAAGAGGGTTAAAAATCCATCCAAAGTTTTTTCGTCAGACAAGCAACCAATCAAACGCCACGAGTTAAAAGAAAGGGAGTAAAAAAGATTTTATTATTTGTTCGTATCTACTTATTTTTATTAGTTACACTTAAATGTTTCCATCGTAAGGGTGTTTTATAAGCGATAGTGGTGATGATACGCACACTGGCGAACTCTATCGTAGAAGAAGTGAACACTCCACAACAAAGTGCATATAATTTACGACCTCGGAAGAAATAATCATCTCGGCCTGTACCTCCGCCGTGATAGGACGCTCTCCTGATGACGCTGAATAAGATTTCAGCGAAACGTCAAGATTTTCTTCTCAGTAAAATATACGGTCCGTATAAAATATCTGTTTTAATTATCACATAAATATGTCCAATAATAACCTTAATTAACTATTAATTAAATAGTCTTATGTATCAGCGTTCCGAGAATTTTTCCTTTTTCGGCCTTTTTTTCATCTAATTTGACTGGACCAAAAAAGAGTGTGATCTTTGAAGAGAAGTGAAGAAACGGGAATGAATTATAGACGGGCTCAGAGGGCACTTATCAATTGGGTTCTAATGCAGCTCTGTTCATCGGGGACCGCTCGCCTGACGGACAAATTCGCCGTCGTAAATATTCGTTTAACCGAAGCCTTTTCGCGTTGGTCCTCTTTTTGCCGCAACATTTAAGGGTAAGTTATTTATGAAGGTCGCCAGTAAAGCCTCCAAAGGATCAGCGTCGCTACGTGTTGCCGGGTTGTAATGAAATAGTTTGTGTGAGGGTGTAATTCACCCCGACCGCAACCCTTTGGTGGACGAAAGGGCTAAGCTGATTTTGAGTGAAAAAGTTCTCGTAAACACTCGGCTAATCGATTAATGTATATTATAGATGTCTCACAGAGACGAAACTGTATATTTTCAAGGGAGGATAGGTATAGAAGTCTTTTTTGGGTGGCCATAGGACTTACGACCTATCGTACGGTTGGCTTAGGTGATCGCTTTACACATATGTAACGTTCGACATTTCCACCCGTGATAGAATACCATGTCTATTAATTTTTTGGAAGTTGTATATATATTAAATTTTTGCGCCACGTTTCACGTGTGAGTTCTAACGATCCCCTAGCGGCTAGCACCATAGCTTTTTCTTTCCCCTTGAATAACCATAGACGTCGCTAAACGAGACATCTATATTGATTTTGGAGTTTTTTAGCTATATACTTTATCTTGTCTAATGGAATTCATCCGAATTTCTATCATTACACTAGTATATGCCAGAAATATTATTTTTAATTTATTAAACTCCTATTTTTGTCCAAAATACTAGGCTAATTATTTATCGCGCCCTATTTTTTCATGTTTACTAAATAACAATAAAAAAATAAAATAAAAAAACAGTCGAATGGGAAAGACATCGGTCTGTCATACCGACGCGGCGGTTCAAAAAATACGCGAGATTTGCATTTCTCTTACAATGTTTTATTTATTATTCAATGTTCATTTTATCCCCTTCAAATTGGTCCCCGTCAGATATTATACACTTGCGTATTGGTCAATTATTATACATTATAGATGTCTCATAGAGACGAAGCTATTTATATGGGAGAGTAGGCAAAGAAGTCTATTGTGTATTTATAGGGCTTACGACCAATCGTATAGCTGACTTATGTGATTTAAAATAATAATTTAAAGTTAAGTATCTGATATGGTTAACGATGTCAAGATACGTCGAACTTGTACAGCCCGAGAAATTCAAAAATTTCAAAATTTCTTGATTAAACCTCGTAAATCTATTGAATGTTTTCTCCTTATAATTGGGACACAAGATTTGTTATTACGTTTAATTTTTTTTAAAGAAATCTTACGAAAAACATTTATTATCTATAGTACTACATAGTTGATTATTGCCGATTGCGTTGCAAAATTGGCAGCAAAGCGTGCAATAGTGGTCGCTGGATACTACGTTCAGTGTTTATATATTTCTACGTTGAAAATATAATTTAGTATTGTCAAGGGATGTGACTTTGGAAGACAAATGAAAATTCTAAAACAGTTATTATGCAAAAGGTCACTGGGCATTAGTTAAATAGTAAAGTATTGTACTTAATTTGATAGTCACTAGATGTTTTCTGAATATTTCAAACTCTTATTATAGCACTGTTTCTTAATTTGCAGTAATTAACGCCGACATTTGCTTTGATAACTTTCTAGTAAACTCCGTTCAATGTTCGCAAGAATAAAGATTTCTCGGCCCGGTAGGAAATTCCGTTTTTTATTATCGCTGGAATATACGTTGGTATGTCTCTGTCAATTTATTGTCACGAGAATGTAGAACTGGAAAGAATTACACTTAATTCTAAATAATTATGGACGATTTTACAGCACTTTTCACATTTTACAGTAAATTATTAATTGCTGGTAGTATTTGGAAAACACGGGAGTAATGCTGAAACTTCTCGAACATTGAGAGTTTAAATTACGCGGAAAGCGCGCGCGAAACAATTGTCTTATATTGTCACAGGTAAAGCGAAAGTGACGGTCGATTTCAGTGCGGATATTTGACCAGAGATAAAGTAGGTACCTACCGACATGTGAGAAGTGTTTGATAGTGACCAGAGTGATAAAATCGTCTTGAATCAGAATTTCTAGATACAATAGAAAGATTCTCAAAAGTGCAAGATTTAGTGCACACTTACGGAATAGATCTCCAGTTTAATTCGTGTCCAGTGATTTTAGTTAATCAATTACAGGCGGACCTCGACTTTCGAACATTCGACTTTCGCACAATTCGCTATTTCGCACATTGTCGCTCTGTGTGGTAAAAATATCCCCATCTCGCTCGCTCACAAGCAAATGGAATTCTGGCATCACTTGCATCTTTTTCTTGTGAGCTAGCTAGGTTACAGATTTAATCTTGCGCAGGAAGGAAAGATAATTTACCATTTAAAATATTATTAATCTTAGACAATGCTCCAAGACACCCAAAACCTCTACAGAATTTATACAAGGAAATCAATGTTGTCTTTCTTCTTCCCAATACTACCTTCCTTATACAGCCTATGGACCAAACGGTGATAGCCATGTTTAAACGATAATTATATGAGGTCAATAATAAAGACATAGCATGTTATAAAATACTATATGACGAAATGAAAAAGAAGAGAACTTATTGACTTAACTCTTGATAACTTTTTAAGGGAAACACCCGCAAACCCCACTTAAACATGTCTCTGAAACCACTTTAACGCCTCTCAATCATCATATATTTACTTGATAAATAAATATTATAAAATACATACAATTTTTTTTTTTTTACTTCCCTCTACTTTCGAACATTCAACATTCGCACACATTTTCAGGAAGCAATTATGTGCGAAAGTCGAGGTCCGCCTTTATTAACTTTGATTAATTTGTATCCTACTGCGAGGATCCCGTGGCCATATAATATTTATTATTGAAAATAAATATTTGATTATTATTAAACACTGGGTAATATTTTTAAGAATGTGACATCTGTACAAAGATATCCAAAGACAGCGCAGATGCCCCGAAAATTAAAGTCAACAGAAGTAAAATAAAGGTTCCCAGTAATGTTCTGCCCGTCTCGCTTTAAGTAAGGCGTACTGAGCACTTCTTAATTTAAGTGGAATATTTTGGAGGCTGCTCGCTTCAAAATAATATAAATACCAAACAATTGTCTTTCAAGAATTCAGCTTTTACTTTGAACTTTCTCTTTACTTATTTAAATTGTATTTTCAGATTTAAAATAGAGGTGTATTTTATTTTACGAAACGAATATTGCAAAAACGTCGTCCAAAAATTAGATCTAAAAAAAATTATATTCAAAAAAATAAACATTTTTTGTAAAAATGACTTAAAACGAGCAAATATATTTTTTTTAAAGCCAGTTTAAAAGCCTGCGATCGCTCTTAGTATCTACTAAGAGCGATCGCAGTATATGTATATATTAGGGTGGGCCTAATTATTTTTTCTACTTTATTGGTGGGCAAAGCAATATAAAGATGCTACATAAATAAATACATAAAAATACATAAAAAAGATTAGCTTGTTGGTCTTGTGGTTACGACACTGGCCTCGTGATCCAAAGATTGCGGGTTCGAACCTCACTCCAGACTAGCAAGTTAGTCCTATTTTCATAGCACAAGCGTTTAGCTTAGTTTGAAAATAGAAAAAATATTGATGTGACACGTTTTCCGTGTTCACATCACTTTTAAAAAAAAATGGTCACAAAATCTCACGCGGAATATTATTATACTTTGATTAGTTTATCTGCCTCCGGATAGATATCGATTGTTTTTTTCAAGGTAAGTTCCTTCAAGTTTGTGTTTACTGGGGTATTATGCCATGTTGTTACGATCTTTCGGGCCGACGTTTCGGATCCCATTGCAGGGTCCATCATCAGGGCTGATGTGCTGAAACGTCGGCCCGAAAGGTCGTAACAACACGGCATAATACCCCAGTAAACACAAACTTGAAGATTCTGAATGGCCGTGATCTAAGAAATCTAAGAACATTCTTAAGGTATGTTCCAATCACGGTTCCAGCAGTAATTATTAGTTTCTTCGTGCATGGGCGATTAATCTTGTTTACAGGGGTGAGATTGTTGTAACATTGTCTTGTCAAAACTTGGAGAAATATGATTAAGAGCTTCCATTCCTATTGTGCAGCATATGTTTCTGAAGGATTTTCACACTTCATAAAATTAAGATATTATTATAATAATAATGGAAATGTACTTTTTGTCAATTTTCTTTTGTAAAATTATTATTATTATTAAATAAATAGACCTCATTCAAAAGAATGTGCGCAAAAATATGTGTGTTGTTACGATGCAAAAAATGAACACAAACCAAGTTTTTCTAGTAAGTAAGTAACTTTTTTTAAACTAAAAAAAATATATTTATTTAGAATATCATATTAAGGCTTGTTATACGGGCTTGCCAGGTAACTTTACCCCGCTCTCTTCTTACCGGACAAAGCTAGAGAATGGTCTTTTGATTGTGGTCGACCTATATAATGCATTCTTAATTTGCTTTGATAGACAAACTTTTTTAATCAAGATATATTATAGATGTCTCATAGAGACGAAGCTGTATTTTTATAGGGGAAAGGAGATATGGAAGTCTTTTTGGGTGTTCATAGGGCCTATCGTAAGATTGGCTTAAGTGATCACTTTACACAATGTAACGTTGAATTTTGGTTATATTATATATTATTTTTGGTAGCTGTATATATGTTTAACTTACAAAAATTGTTTTGTATGTGAGACTCACACAACTCACATTGTGAGTTGTATTTTTACTAGCGCCACCTGCGGTCCAAAGCTTCTTCATTCCCATAATCCAATACAGATGTCGCTATTGATAACGAGGTATCTATATATTGAATGGAGTTTTTAAAGTAATATCATGTGTACCTACATATATGTGAGATTTTTCCCAATTACACTAGAAAGCGCCTGAAAATTATTTAAATTTTTAATATTCACTTTTTAAACTTTTAAAAATGTATATTTATAGTCGTTCTGGAGGGAGCAGATGATATCCCATTCTAATAAAATTTTATGCAGAGGCTAAAAACATCATTTGGTACCTTGTTCTTATTTTGGCAGATAGATTTCATAAAAACATTTTTTTTCATACAACAGTGTCCCACCCTAAGGTGTTTGTCAATAAAATCAAAAGCGTAGACGGATATAAGCAATTTCTGATACGTGTTAAATACATAATAAACAGAATTGAGAAGAGAGAGTTTAAAGTAGTGATACGAATGTATAGCATATTTAATTGAAAATTATTAGTTTGGCCAGTTTAAATTATATTTTTATTTTTGATTTGGAACCATCTCGTCATACCTATTCTAAATTTTATTTACGTATGTAGGTACAGCGAAGGATTTATTATTGGCTTCTTTATAATATGTTTGTTTATATTTGTGACACGTGTTTACTTTGAATTTATATTTTTAGCGGAGATTACCCTTTTTTTCCGCCTGATTTTTTTTTACTGCACTGCATCTTCCTTTAAATAGATTTAATAATTTTTTGTATATTAATATTATTATTTTTTTATTTTTTCATATAAATATTATTAAATACTGTCACAAGAGTCTAAAACAATTAGAAGCACTATACACGTTTTACAATAAATTGGAAATCACTAGAATGTGGAGGTCGGTCGATCATTCTCGAGGATTCGCGAAGCATTTAGATTCTAGAATATTGGGTCTTATAAATACGCAGCGGCAACATGCTGAATACACTGTTGTTTTGCCAGCCGCAACGAAACCATAGAAAGGCGAACCCGTGCGAATTGATCAGAGACGAAAAACAAGCGAGTACTTATAAGTGGGGTACTTACGTGCGGAGTTTTCTAGTGCGAACCTGAGCGACTTAAGCAAAGCAAATATTATCTAAATATAATAATTTTGTTATTTGTCTATCTGTCTGTCTATCCGTAACATCCGTAATTTCGTTCGAATTCAAGGCTAAAAAACACAGATTTAACGGCCGGAAATGGGGCCTGAACCCCGGGCCAGCAAACCCGAACCGGCTGCTTAACACATGTTGCTACCGCCGCTTCTCCATGGACCGTTAAAAATTTGCTATACAATATACTAGGGCTTGGCAAAGACGCGAACCTTTTCATTTTCAGTGATTTTTCACGGGTGTACGGCTAGTTGTATATTATAATTTTGTCCAGGATAAACAAAGTAGTATTATTTTTATTATAAATATATCTTGGCGAATTTTTCTTGCGAAGTTCCTTCTTGAACACTAAAGACTATCTAAATAAAACTTAGTTTGAGATAACTTTTCATTCGGAAGGTTTTAGGACGCCATTTTAACAAGAGGAAATTTTGTTTATTGCATTTCTGTGTTGGAGACAGTACGTACATTCACGATGATATGAACTTTTCTGTACAGCGCCCATTAAGTTAAGACTTGAGACAGTCCAGAGCCTTGGCACTTTTATACTTAAAAGAGTTGACCCTAAGTAAAAAAGTTAATGAAAGTGAAAAAAAATGGCATAACTCTTTTCGTTTCCGAGAAAAAAATAATTGCATTAATGAACCTTGTAAAATATACCGCGAAAAGAGAGACCCACGAAATGAAACCCAGCATACAGAAAGATCTCAGTGAAAATGGCTTGGATACTTCTTGCCAGATAAATGATCCTTCTTAACAACTTAGGGTAAACAGCAGCAAAGACAGAAAATTTTGAGTTTGTTCAAATCTTTCAGAACAGTGCTGGATTTATGCAACAGAGACATTATTAATCAATTAATGTATATTATAGATATCTCACAGAGACGAAACTGTATTTATTATGGGAAAGTAGGTATAGAAGTCATTTGGGTGTACATAGGACTTATGACCTATCTTTATGGCTGGCTTAAGTGATCACTTTACACAATTGTAACATTCGCCATTTCCACCCATGATATACCTACTTTCTATACCTACTTTCCCATAATAAATACAGTTTCGTCTCTGTGAGATATCTATAATATACATTAATTGATTAATAATGTCTCTGTGACATAAATCCAGCACTGTTCTGAAAGATTTGAATAAACTCAAAATATTCTGAATTGTAAATACTGGTAAAAAGGAATTTAACAAAAATTGGAAATAATATATCCTGGCGTATCCTAGTGTAATGCAAGTATTCGGATGAATTTCGTTACACAATAAAGTATATTGCTCTCAAAATTCCGTAAAAAATCAATGTAGATTTTCTCATTAGCGACATCTGTGGGGATTTAGGGGAATGAAAATGGCTTTGTACAGGCCGCATGGAAAGGCGCTTACAACTCATATGTGAAAGCTTTCCACGCAATTTAAACATATATACAACTTCCAAAAAATGAATGAGCATGGTATATTCTATCATGGGTGGAAATGGCGAATGTTACAATTGTGTAAAATGATCACTTAAGCCAACCATAAAGATAGGTCATAAGTCCTATGTACACCCAAATGACTTCTATACCTACTTTCCCATAATAAATACAGTTTCGTCTCTGTGAGATATCTATAATATACATTAGCAGCAAAGACTTTTCTTAATGCCATTAAAGACCACGAGAACTAATTACTTTAGCAAAATACATCACTAATTAAACATGCTTGAGAAAATCACATTGTGACTTGAACTCAAAAATTCAAATCACATTTCAAATAAAGTTAATTATATTCTTTATAATTATATTATACAAGAAAATAGATTATAAAAAACAAAATCTATTTTCTTGTTGAAAAATGTGGAACAAATAATAAAGTGGAATTCATGTTGAATACTTCAAAGAATCATCCCAAGATAGAAATGACGTTTCGAGCTGAAAATAATTGTGATGATCTGTAAATTTCATTATGAATAAGCCGTGTAAATACCGCGACATTAGACCGCACGTTTCAAGATTTTTTACTGCATCGAATAAACAGATTTCCTGTTAAATAATTATACAGGGTTATTTGGAAAACATTAATAACCTCGCACGACTATATATTCCTGCCTTGATTATGAATCCAAAATGTTCAAGCTATCATGATCTAATATTAATAGTTATGGAGATATTCGACATCAAAGTTAGCATTTTTCTTCAATATTTCTGACTTATTTTTTGTAAAACGTTGGACTATCGTTACAGTAACTTATATCGATTAAAAAAAAATCATCCGTTTCAATACAAGTTAAATAAAATGATAAAAACCCTGAAAAAATTCCAATGGGAATGTTTTCCAATTGAAATTCGAAGGTTTTTATTTTTTTATATGACTTGTATTAAAGGGAGTGAATTTTTCACATTCGATTTAAGTTACTGTAATGATAGTTCAACGTTTTACAAAAAATAAGTCAGAAATATTGGAAAAAAATGCTTTGATGTCGCATATCTCCATAACTATTGATATTAGGTCATGATAGCTTGAACATTTTCGACTCATAATCAAGGCAGGAATATAGTCCTTCGAGGTTATTAATATTTTCCAGATAACCTTGTATATATGTATATCTTGGTCAGTAAGCTCATGACCAACCGTCGTGGTAAACTTCTTCTGATTCTGTGAACTGCTTTTCCCCTTTCATCGACATTTTGGTCCTCCATCCTTGTACCTTCCCAGTGATCACCAATTTTTCCTGGTTTTCTCCCCCTTTTTTAGTATCATGCCCAAAGTATAAGAGCATTATATTTTTGCCTGTTGTGGAAAGCCTATTTTAAATGGAATTCCTGAAGAATACAGGAGTCAAGCAGTCCAAGGTAACATACGAAGGCTACACTATTTTTCGAAGGCGTTGAAGATATTTTTTTTCATCAATTTATCTCATAATAAACCTATTGAAGTGCATATCTTGCGAATTATCTTATGCGAATTTTTATGCGAATCTTTCGAATTCCGAGAAATGTAAGTTTACAGGCCTTTTTGTAGAATTTATAATTTAACAATGGCTGTTAAATTGCACATGTCACAATCAAATACATGGAAAATAAATCACTATTTAACAGAAATAACAATCAAAATGTATGTATTTATTTATCTTAATTACTTAGTTCCACACATAATGTTGTGTGGGCTAATACATGATTTCACTTAAACATATTGCATTCAATCTAGTCATTTAAAATTTTTTACAATAAAATTTTTACACTCCTGTTTATACTTCCTTATATTCACCGTGTTTTGAAATTCCTTTGGCAGGCTATCCATGATTTTTAGACCTTTGTACATCATACAATTTTTTGAGGTGTTTTTCTTTTTCTTTGGTAGTCTTATGTTGTCGCTTCCTCTTGTATTGTAGGAATGAAAGTCCCTATTCAGCTTCATCCTGTCATCAAAGTATTTGGGTACTATTCCGTGTTTAATTTTAAATATTTGTAGCAATACATTATACTTTATTCTTTGATTTACTGATTATAGTCCTAAGGCATTCAACATTTTTGTTATTTTGTTTCTCCTATTACACTTCAATATTATGCGCATCGCTCCGTTTTGTACTATTTGAAATTTTTTTTAACATTCCTTCGATGCTTATAAATACTGTATTGTAATATTGTCCGCACAACATTTTTCTTACACCCTTTTATTTGTTCCACATTAAAAATATTTATATTTTCTAGGTAAGTTCTTCAGTATGTTAATGATCCACCCCAAGAAATTCATAAATGTATGCTTGATGCATTTACCTAAAATAAAATTAATATAGTAATGATAGAAACTCTGCAAGAAAACAGAATATTTTCGATTAGTAATTACTACAAAAATCTACCTATTAAGTATTGCGGATAAGTTTTGTTACATCCATTTGTATGAATAAATAGAGATTAAAACTTCTCAGTCGAAAGGCAGGTTAATTACTGTCTGATGTATTTCGGTCGCGTGCCCTGAGGAAAAATTTTATTACATCTCCCAAGCACACTCAATTTCCCATTTTCTCCCGACTTCTTCAAATAAAAATAGCTCAGCCCTACACGTGTCCATGCCCACCCCCACAACCCGCCCCCACCACATTCCTTTGATGTTAAACTGTTTTATTGAAATTCTAAGTTGTACCATGTATTTTTTTTTTGTAACAATTTAAGGATTTCATTATTTCATCTCATCAGAATTTCAGTGTGCAAATACAAATGTGTTTTCCAGGTGCCGTGCTTCACACTTAGTGGGCCACACTTGTGTGGGCCACGTCATGTCAAGTGTTCCTCAGGGGTCAATTTTAGGTCATTTATTTTCAATATGCATGATATTTCAATATTTAAGAAAATATTTAACTGTAATTTCGGATATTTTATACGTACCGTATGTATTACCGTAAAGCGAATCTCGACGTTTCGTTGGATGCTTATCCAACGTCATCAGGAGGACAACCTTTACCCGCGGAGGTGGAGGTCGGACTGATTATAGGTGCTGTGATCTCTTCTTCTACAGTAGAGGTCGCCAGTGTGCAATATGTACTAGTTACGTCGGCGGATTTTACTGCGACTTCTCTCAAGGGTTGAATCAGTGTCGTTAGAACAGGGCGCCAAATACTTGATAGTTTGTAACTGTCATCTCAATGGAAATTGGGATGTTTGTATATTTCAATGGACTCCCTCACTAATCTGGGTATAAGGTACGGTTCTGCTGATAAGATTTTTGCCTTGTCAAATCTGATGAAGTGACAGAGATTCCCTTTGGATGCATATTCGCAGATTGCCGATGTATTGGAGTTGTTGTTTTTAATTGCTCCAATGTGTTCCTTCAATCGTGTAGCGATATTGCGTTTGGTTTGTCCTATGTAGGATTGTCCTCCACGGATAAAGGTCGTCCTCCTGATGACGTTGGATAAGCATCCAACGAAACGTCGAGATTCGCTTCTCGGTAATACATACGGTGCGTATAAAATGTCCGAAATTACAGTTAAATATGTCTAACGACCGTAATAACAACCTTAACTCTTTAATTTATGAAAATGTGACAAATCTAACTATTTCTTATACTCTCACACACTGTTGTTTATTTTATTTTATTAATTCTTTAACATACCTACATCACCTGCCACTGAAAGACCTGGTACGATCAGATACTGCGAGTATTTGAGGATGGCCCTGTTAAAAGCCGCAACAACCGTAGAACTTGTATGAGAAGATTTCAATTTCAATTCAATTTATTTCTTTTTTGTATAACATTTACATTACAAACACAAATTTAATTGGTAAATTTTATAAATAATTTAGAAATATATAAACATATATAAACAAAAACAAATATTAAACATATATAAAATCATCAAAAATCACATTAAAGGTGTAAGAGAATCCTTGTTCGGAATATCCTCTCAGAGACATCGAACAGATCAATATCCAGAGTAATGTGGCCGAAGCAAAAGTGGTGTGCCAGGATAGAAGAGTGTGGCGTCTCTCTGCTCTATTGATCCTATCCTCTCTGCCTACTCCTGCAGAAAGTGGCGTGATGGTTGGTTAGTTACCTACATTATATATTTTGCAACAATTAGTATAGAAAACTTGTTACAAAACACACTTTTTATGGTAGAGAAATAAAAAATAACTAGCTGTAACCCGCCAAAAATGACGGAACATTGGTTCGCGTCTTTGCTAAGCCCTAGTATTTCATTATAGCATATTTTTGGCGGTCTACGGAGAGGCGTCCGTAGCCACATGCTTTAATCGGCCGGTTCGGGTTTGGTGGCCCGGGGTTCAAGCCCCATCTCCGCCCGTTTTTTAGCGGTGAATTCGAACTAAATTACGAACGTTACATGAAGTTACTGGGACAGACAGACGGACTGACAGACATCGAAATTATTATGTTTGATAATAATTTATTTATTTATTCATTAGTGTTAATTTTATCCCTTTTAAAATGGTCCCATCAGATTTGAGGGGATTACAAAACAAAGCTATTATCCCAATATGTGTATTTTAGATAAACATTTTTTTAAATAATTTTTAAATAAAAATGATAATATAATAAAATGAAAAAAATAGATGATAAAGTATTCAATAATCATGCATTCAAAATTTACTTGTGTATTTGATACTTTTTTCCGTATAATCATTTTTAAACACGTCGCACCGAATTATCGTCACATGCGAGGTGGCGCTTTTACTTCTAATCCTCTCATAATACACTTGTGCCATCGCTTTTCCAATCTTCCAAGCACTTCTGAAACAATTTTCGGTACGGCGCGCGGCGTTTAGCTCTTTGTTGGCAAAAAATCTTATTAACGTTTTTTTTTTCATCTTCATGAATATGAAGTAGTTGCAGGCAGCATACTTACCTATCTACAGAGAGTTAGATAACTCAAACAGGTAACATACCTAAAAGACTAAGAATGAACAGAAAATTTAAATTTTAGTAGGGCTAATTTATTTTATGAGTATGGAAATCTATTTATGCTTACGTTTGAATTATAGGAATCTTCCGTATATTTGAATGGTCTACGCTAGAGACATCTGTAGTCTTTTATCATTAACTAGTTAGTATACATAAATTTTATTTATTATTTATTCTCAGAACATACTTACATATAAAAATATTGTTAGAATTTATTCTTGTAAACGTAGTCGAGGTGGCCATTTGAACGGCCAATTATTTAATATAATATATATAAGTACTCAATAATATTCACAAAACAAAATTTAATACTTAAAAATAATGTTGAAAAAATAATTCGTAAAACTATATTGAGGGCAACCAAGCCGTAAAACTGCTGTGCAGTTTGTCATATGAATATATGTATATCTGTAATTTACAAAGAAAATATTTCAGAGATAATCTAATCGTTTGTGTTTCAAAATAAATGTTTTTGTTTTATTACTTCCTTTCCTTTTATTAACTCGTGGCGTCTGCTTGCTTGCCGTCGAAAAAAATTTGGATCGATTTTTAACCTTTTTTTTAGAAATTTTATTGGTTTTTTCAAATTGGAATCATTAGAAAAGTTTGATTACAACAACGGCGGCCCGATAACGTCGCGGAATATTTTCTAAATTTGAATTACTCCGTCGGTATACATAATAGGTACTTCACTACGAATGTCGAAAATCTAAATTGACTTACAAATGTTTTTAGAATTTAATCTTCAAAACATGAAGTGTCTTATCAAAGCTCAAAACATCTGACATTTTAGAAATATATTAAATTACTGTAAGTTTAGTGTTATGTTATATGTTTTAATTCGTCTTTAATTGTTGTTATATTTTACAAAGAAAGGGAGTCCAATAATTCTTTTTGAACTAACGTTCTGCAAATAAAATCATTAATTCTGTGTACTGTTAAATATAAAATGAAATAATAAAATTAAAATTAGAGACACCCATTACGTTTTAAATGTTGCTGGGGAAGTTCAAAATCACCATACTGAGGAACGGAACATAAACGGTCGTAGTAAGACGTCAAATCTTTGTGAATCAATTTTCATACTGTCACGAGACGTGGCTATAAGAAAATTGACATTTTAGAAATATATTAAATTACTGTAAGTTTAGTGTTATGTTATATGTTTTAATTCGTCTTTAATTGTTGTTATATTTTACAAAGAAAGGGAGTATAATAAAAACTTGGTTTTTATGAGTAACTTTTTTTATTTTAAAACGATATCGTTCCCTTTGAAAAACCCTCAGTAAAAATATGGTGATCAAACCGCTCTCAATATACAGACAAAGTGTACTGCCGACACTTTGTCTGTATATTTAAGTTTCGGAGTAGACGGACTGCTTTATGTATAGTTACGTGACTCCAGAGCGAAAATGCTTTCTAAAGGCTTTATTGTTTGCATGAAAGTATTCCACAATTTCGTTCCTCCTGTCTAAACATTCGCGCACGCCCGACTATTTACATTGGTGTTGCGAAAGCATTTGGGAATTTAAATTTAAAAAATGGGCTTTTTTTAATGCTTAACAATTTTAATGTTTCATGTCTGTGTCTTCAACTACTGTGTTTTGATGTCAATCTGTTTTAGAGCAGGTTTTAAAAAATATATTAAATAGGGTTAACTAGCAGGTGTCCTGCAATGGGGCTCGAACCACCGATCACTAGATCACTAGGCGATGTAATGACCACTACACCAACAAGCTGCTCAAATTGTTAAAAACTTTGCATTAACCTTTTAACCAGATAAATTTTATGAATAGCCCGTTATTTGATATATTCCCCATTTCTGTGTCTACTTGTGAATTACCCCTACCATACTGTAGCCACGCCCTCATTCAAAAATTAATTTGTTTACTAAAATAAGTAATGGATAGTTAGTGTGCTTCGTTCTGACAAATATACAGTGATTTCGAAACCGGTAAACGTAAAGTTACTCCAAGTGGTTAATACGAAGTTTTTAATTAATTTAAATTAATAATTTTTTATCCAATTGGTGAATTTGGCGTTTATGTTATAGAAATTATTAACAGTGATCATTAAAGTGGGTGAAAAACATAATCTAATTTTTCTTTGCGCGAGTTTACGTATATTTTTATTTATTACTAGTGGAGTTTCGAGAGTATCAGAATCTCTCAGAGACAGGTGAAGTATTAAGCCGGCATTCAAACAAAGTGTCTCATAGCTAGCAGCAAAAACTTTACAGATGGATTCCTGCCTTGATAATAAGATGAAAATTTTCTAGCAAACATGACCTAATATGAATATTTATGGAGACGTGCAATATCAAAATATTTGACTTCATTTTTGCAAAAGTTGAACAATAATTACAGTAACTTATATCGAATATGAAAAATTCATTCGCTTTAAACAACTCAAATAAAATGATAACCTTGAAAAAAAATTCTACAACATTTTACATTTTTATTAAAAGGCCTCTGTATAAAGACTTCCATACACATTTCCTTTATAAATAGCTTCGTCTCTGTGAGACTTCTATAATTTATGGGATTGTTTAATTTATCTTAAACAGGTATTTGCTATCGACGGGGGTTTAACGGGAACATTTATTCCGATCGATTCTGTATTAAAATTATTAATTTAAACAAATACATTTTGGAGCTTATAAACTTTGAAAACTTTTAATAGTCAGTTTTAAATTATGAAGCTACTACTGCTCTAGGCTTGAAGTTCATCAAATATTTATAACTAAGTTCCTTGAAGTAGATGGCGTCATCAATTATTTAACGATGTTTAAGGGAATATTTGTGTCGAATTGTACCCCAGAATTCGTATTCTGTGAGTATTTATTATTTAAGTAAAGCAAAGGGATTAATTAACTCAAAATATACATGCAAGGATTTTTTTATAGAGATATGAATACGGAAAAAAATATGTGCTGCCAATAATCTCACTAAAATAGAAAACTAAGCTAAACGCTTGTATATGAAAATAGGACTAATTTGCTGATGTCCAGAAATAGGGCTCGAACCACCGGCCGCTGAATAATGAGGCGAGATTCATAAATATACTCGTTGGTCTAGTGGTAATAACTCTTGACTACAATTGAGTTGAGTTGAGGGGTATAGAATCAAAACCGCCACTATGCCATGCACGAAAATCGTGTCAAAGTTGTGCAATTGATAACTGTCCTTGGCAACAATGGAGGAAAGGTATATTTTGGAGGAAAATCTTGAAAATCAATCACATTTTTTTATTTATTTTTGAACGATTATTAATTAATTTTCTTTTTAAACTGTTGACTGTTCAGCTTGTTTTTATATTAAAATGAAAAATAACACCTTAGATGGCTTAGTAATAATAATTTCTCAGAATTTTCAAAACATTTATTAGAAACATTAAAAAAAAAAGGAAAAAGCATTGAAATTTTATATATAATATAATAAATTAAAGAAACCTTAAGTAACATAATTTGGAAATTATATAATTTATTCATTCATAATACGTATTTTAATATGTTCCCCATTTTAATGTCAAGCGACCTCATGACTAGTGCGAAATTAGTGTAAATTACGAAACAGTGCCTCGGTTAAGTTTGTGTCCAGTGATTTTTTGTAATCAATAAAAGTTAAATTGACTTTGAGCGTTTCATTTATCTCCCACATCTACGAACCTGTGACAATATTTTTTATCGACAACGAGTTTTTAGCTTCCATTAAACAATCGCCTACTTTTGTCACCGCTTGTCCGTGTGACTAGCCACTAAAAACACTCACAGGTACCTCAATTAATAATTATTTAAATATTTATTAATTATTATCAATGCCCTAGTGTGCTCCCAAACAATGACTAGTAAAAAATGATAAAAAATGATAAGATAAAACAGGGAATGGCAAATAAAAATGGTACTAATTCAAGAAGAAGAAAAAAATTCAGCCAATTTAACTGTACTCGATTCTACTGGCATAATATTACAAGTCTAAATATTTCTCCTGCAACGAAAAATATCTACGAGATTTGCGTTTTGATTTCCTCTGAAAAAAGTTCTGCAGTGAGAAATTCCGGGAGCAGAGTCTCGATGCATGCAAAATTGAGCGCTGATGTGCTTCATTCGTATTGATTTTGAATTGAAAATCGCAACACGCTGAAAGCTGCCAAATCCCTTGCACCGATCCATTTCATAACGTACTTGAAGATGAGCTGAATGTGAACTCCAGCAAGACTTGATTGGTTGAATAGAAGTACGGCGTTCGGCATCCTCATGTTATGAAATCAAAACAGTACACCAATCGTCGGATAGAAATAAGAATTGAAATGGATTATTACTGCGCGTAATATGCACACTATTAAAAATAAATTATATAAGTCTCACTGAGACGAATATGTTTATATGGAAACGTGCACGGAAGTCTTTATAGGGTGACCCAGGACTTATGACCTGTATGAGCTGGCTTAAATGATCACTTTACACAATGCGACGTTCACCAATTCCATCATAAGAACATCCACACATTATCAACTGGAAAGACATCGCAATCGTGATAAGTCATAAGGTTTTATCCCGAGAGGTGGTATCTTTCTTAGTGAATATAGTCAGGACATTAAAAGTAATAAATATAACGTTATTAGAACGTATAGGAAGGTCCCCTCAGGTCCGACTCCCTCTGAGAGAGGTTTCCCGTGGTTCCCTCTCCACATAGGCAAATGCGAAGGAGTTCCAAGTTCCATGGATAAATCCCTCCCGTTCCAACAAAGCTGGTAGTAGCTAGAGCAGAAGACCTGAACTCCTATTGAGGTACATTATAAGCCTTGTACATAGCAAGTAAGACCAAAAATAATTGTAACTTACATCTAAAAAAAGTAACCCATAAAAACCAACTTTTTATTTTACTCCCATTCTCATTTACTAGTGGAAACTGGTTTGGCGCTTAACCTATGCGTTGGACTTCGGTCGAGCGACGCTACGAAAGGGAGTAATAAAAAAATTCCAAAAACCCAAAATTATACTATAATCAGCTTCAGTGTCTACCAGACGAGTTGAAATATTTTCATACAACTTATTAAGTTGTATGAAAAAACCATTTAAAAATTTGAAAAATCAAAAAATTTATTAATTCTTTTAACAAAATTTGATAGATCTTCTTGATCGTCGCCACGAGTCTGCCTGCAAAGTTTCAGCTCGATTGGTTCACGGGAAAAGGGTTAAAAATCGATCCAAAGTTTGTTCGGCAAACAAGCAGACTAGCAGACGCTACGGTTAAAGGAAAGCGAGTAAAAATATAAATGAAAGCAATGACTACTATCTGTTTATTTAGGAAAGACCTGGACATCTTTATTAGAATATCTAATGAAGAATGAAAGAGGGGTCCCTTATCGATTGAGGCGCCCACAGCTAGAATATACCGGAGCCTGGAAAGGTTCGAAATAATTTGTGGATTAAGCCAAAAATTTGGAACCTCAAGTAAGCGCACTTAATAAAATATATAATAGAAATAAAATAAAAAGCTGATAATTGTCACTTTATTCTGTATACAGTGACATATTATAACAATTTGACTGATTTCAAAAAATTTCACATATTATGTGTTTATGAAAGAAATTCTTCTAATTCTTTGAAATTAAGATTAATTTTATTTTTCTATCCCAATTATTAGGTCCTTACATATGAAATTGGCGTTTTGCCGTACTGGCAAATTTGATCTCAAATATCTTCTCTTTGGTTAGGAATTCCAAATCCAAATTTATACAGCTATTTACTCATGTATTTGTGTTTTGAAAATTATAATTCATTTGTTTTTACCTCAATTGTTTTTTTCTTTGCGTCACTCAGTTTACAAAATGAAAAACTTGAAATATCAGGTTATTTACGAGTACGAGTTCCACCGTGGCACCAGTGCTGCAGAAACGGCTCGAAGGATTAATGATGTGTATGGCGACGGTGCCGCAAAAGAAAACACAGTGCGTTTTTGGTTCCAACGTTTTCGTTCTGGAAATTTCGACCTGCAGAACAAGCCCCGTGGACGGCCGGAGACCAAAGTTGATAATGAAGAATTGAAGGCTATTGTGGAAGCGGATCCATCGCAAACCACATCCGAGTTAGCTGCAGGCTGCGGTGTTAGTGATAAAACTGTTTTAATCCACTTGAAGCAAATTGGTAAGGTGAAAAAGCTTGAAAGGTGGGTACCTCACGAATTGAGTGAAGCAAATCAACAAACGCGCGTTGACTGCTGCGTTCCATTACTCAACCGGCACAATAATGCAGGTATTTTAAATCGAATCATTACCTGTGATGAAAAGTGGATCCTGTACGATAATCGGAAGCGCTCATCGCAATGGCTGAACCATGCCGAACCAGCCAAACCATGCCCCAAGCGAAAATTGACTCCAAAAAAGTTACTTGTGAGCGTTTGGTGGACTAGTGCTGGTGTCGTTCACTACAGCTTTCTTAAATCTGGCCAGACGATTACGGCAGATGTCTATTGTCAGCAACTGCAAACCATGATGGAAAAGCTAGCTGCTAAACGACCGAGGCTGGTTAATCGCTCTAGGCCACTGCTGCTTCATGATAACGCTAGACCACACACTGCACAACAGACGGCTACCAAATTAGAGGAGCTTCAATTGGAATGTCTAAGACATCCACCGTACTCTCCGGACCTTGCCCCAACAGATTACCATTTTTTTCGAAATTTGGATAACTTCTTGTAAAGGAAAAAATTCAATTCCGATGGGGCAGTCCAAACCGCCTTCAAAGATTTTATTGATTCCCGTCCGAATGGTTTTTTTAGTAAAGAGATCGATGAACTACCTATGAGATGGAAAAAGTGCATAGATAGCAATGGTACATACTTTGATTAAATAAATATATTATAATAAAAAAAAATCGGCTTTATGTTCCTCCCATACTAAACGCCAATTTTATATTAAGGACCTAATATAATAATTTCGTTGTCTATCCGTCCGTCAGTCGTAACTTTATGTAAAGCCCGTAATTTCTTTAGGTGTAGTAAAAATCACAATTTTAATAATTTCTTCATCTGCCCATCCGTCTGCCCATCCGTCCGTACGTCGTAACTTCGTGTCACGTCCGTAACTTTTATAGTATTTTTTCTTCCTTTTTCTTTCTTTTATTTTTTCCTTTTTTTCAAATAAATAAATACATATTCTTTAGGAACCGACATGTAAAAGTATTGTCATTTTTGACGGGTTACAGCTAGTAATAAGTAATTAACTCCTATTTACTCAGGATAATAAGACTAAAAAATATTTAATCAAGATAAATTATTGAAGTGTCACAGAAACGAAGCTTTTTACATGAGAAACGAGTACGGAAGTCTCTATATGATGGCACAGGGCTTCTAACCCGTATGAGCTGGCTTAAGTGATCACTACACAATGCGACGTTCACTAATTCCATTGTAAGAACATCCACACACTATCTAAAAAAGACACTGGCTGATAAGATCACAATTTTGTTGATCTATGTAATTTACTAAAGATTGGGTGTTTTGTGATTTGTTTCGCTTCGGTAATTGGGCTTCTTGACCTGCTAAAGCACTTAAAAAATGAGAGCTGTAGGAAAGTAGGAGATAATGATAATGATTAATAAAGTTTGATAGTTTACTAATTGATAGTTTTTTTTATTTTATTTATATTTGGATAATTTATATAGTGTTGTTTCATGAGAACTCAACTCAAGGGTACTTTAAACATATATGACATTGTCATGCAAAAAAGAAAATGCAATTGATGATTAAAACTATATTTGAGAGGACCAAAAAAAATAAGGTGTTTTCACGAAGTGCATATTTGAAAAAAAAAAAATTAGTTATTCTTGTACTGATACTGGTCTGATTCTATTAGTTTCTACATGATTATCTAAACAAGTACTGATTCTATTATTTTCTACATGGTTATCTAAACAAGTACTGATTCTATTATTTTCTACATGGTTATCTAAACAAGTATAGTTATTTTTTGAACTGTGGAAATCTGTTTGTTTGTCTCACTTTGTTTGGTAGTTTATTCCATAACTTTGGTCCAGCCACCGCAAAAGCACGTTTACAGAAGTAAGTTTTGTGGACGCGATTTACTTCAACTAACCCAGTTGCGTAGGATGTTGACGCTGAACAAACTTTTAGCTGTCTATTTTTTGAGGCAAATAAAATGCAGAAGTCGGATATATATTGAGGGGCCATGTTATGAATAGCCTTGAATATTATAAGGCCAGCTTATATTCAATCCTCTCTGAACATTTAAGCCAGTGGAGGTTTTTAAAAAGATATGAGATAAGCGCTAACTTTGAAGGTGAGTCTTGCAGTGGCACGCAATATGGATTTTAATTTATTGTCTCCTTATATTAGCTTCATCTGTTCATAGATATTTCATCCACTTTCCAATGTCCAATACAGCTGAAATTTTGCACACAGATATATTCTCAATGAAAATACGTGAATCAATCTGATTCACTAATAAATGAATTAATTGATTCATCATAATTAAGTTTTTTATAGAAAATTAATTAATTAGCTCACCAAAAAAAAGTTGTCGTGAGTTCCTACGTGATTTTGTACGCTGAATACCTAATATTATAAAGTAGAAAATTATATTACGGAAAAAAAATTGTAAATCAATAACAGAAATCTCTAATTTACATCAATATTAAGCGCGCATCCTTTATTTGGAGAGTGAGGCAAACATTTTTGACCGAAATTAAATTTTTTACGTTTAGTACATTTAAATATGAGGATGTTTTTTTTTTTTTTAATAATTTATTTCTTGTCTCGGGAGATGTGCGCGGAGACCGTTACAGAGTTGATGGTGTCAGCGTACTCGGGGCCGCGGGCAGCATGCATGAAAGCCTCCGAATGACATAACGCCACGCGCTTCTGATTGGCTTCAATCGATTCAAATTCCGCATTGCCGTCTGCTCGCCACGGCGCGGGGGGGAGGGTGGGGGAGGGACACGCTCCGCCCGCGGCGACGTGTTGACCTACGCAAGGCGCCCCGCGACCCGCCTGATGCAACTCCGCAGTCTTACTTCGACGTCATAAAAATACAAGCGGCCGCTTCGCGTCGATGGTGGGCGCTGCGCGACCATGGAGGAACGGGTAAAATTTAGGCAGAAATTGATTATTTACAAGATGGCAATTAATTTTGAATTATTATTTTTTAAATCATATTTAAGTAAAAAAATGAAAATATTATTTTAAAAGAAAAAAAGTAGCCCACAAAAACCAAGTTTTTATTATACTCCCTTTCTAAAAAATTTCTATAATCAGGTTTCGCGTCTGCCGGACGCGTTGAAATATTTTCATACAAGTTGTATGAAGAAACCATTTAAAATTTGAAAAAAACAAAAATTTATTAATTTTCTTTAACGAAAATTTGATAGTTCTTCTTGATCGTCGCCGCGAATCTGCTTGCAAAGTTTCAGCTCGATTGGATCGCGGGAAAGGGGTTTAAAATGGATCCAAAGTTTTTTCGTCGGACAAGAAGACAAGCAGACGCCACGAGTTAATATAAAGAGAGTAAAAAAAGGCAGCCCATGTCTACGTCACCAGAGATCCTACACCGGTGCACGTTTGTTCGAGACAGAAAAAAAGATACTAACTAACTATCTCACCATCACGCCGTTTTCCCGTAGGGGTAGGCAGAGAGGATAGAGCGCCATACTCTTCTGTCCTGACATAAAACTTTCGCTTCATCTGCATTCATACATGCTCGACGGTTGTTGAAGATTCTAACAGGACCATCTTCCAGTATCTGATTAATCTGGTCACGCCACATCTTCCGTGGTCGCCCTCTCTTACTGACGCCGTCAACACTTGCATTATGTATTTTTCTTACCATTCTTTCCTCATAATGTATTTTTCTTACCATTATTTCCTCATAATGTATTTATTTAGAAATAAAATATCTACAATCCAAAAAAAAATCAGAAACTCAGAGGAGAAAAACTTAAGTATTCCCAGAATTATTAGTAGCTGTAACCCGTCAAAAGTGACGGGTTACATTTTTTTTCATGCTGGTTCCTAAAGTATTTACTCGTTAATAGCCGGCACCCATAAAATAGTAATAACGGCGTTTATCAAAATATTTGAGCTTTGTTTTATATTTCCCCTGCCGGCAGTTAATGGTACTATTTAAAACCTTGGTGATACGCGATACTGTCCTTTGATGACAATATCACTCTAGCGACAATACAATTAAATAATTAATATTAGAAATAAATTAGATATCAAAACAAAATATTTTACGGTCGCGGGAACCGAACCCGAACCTCCTGGGTAAGAGCCAGGTATCCTATCCACTACACCATATCGGAGATGTCACTGGTCTCGGAAAAAATGTCAATTTACCTAAAGAAAATATATTTTAGAAAATATATTGCGCGCCCTTTATACTTTTTAAAAATAGTTGCTAAGTCCTATATGTACTGTATGTTTCACGGGTCACATCGCAACATGTGGTAGCAACATCGCTATCGTTGCCGCCTTCGGGTTTGCTGGCCCGGGGTTCAAGCCATATATTTTCGTTTTTAGCCGTGAATTCGAACGAAATTACGGATGCTGCATGAAGTTACTTACAGACAGACAGACAGCGAATAGGATACGGTCAAGATAGCTACGTCATTGTTGCATCTAAAATATTAAGAAATCAAATCCTTTCAATTTGTTTAAAAAAATGTATGAATAACTTTGAGCAAGAATGCAGACAAAGATTGTTCATCTATTCGTGATCCACGTCCAAAGTCAAATAAGTATGGTTTGGAGAATCCACTCTTCTTATTCGGCGGTCCATCGTTATGAGAATGACTTTTTATGTCCATCTTTTATGAATATCTTTTTATTTAGCAAATGTTTTTTATGCCCGAACGTGGCTGACGATATTCTCAATCCGCACTCCCGTAAGGAGATTCTATCTGTGGGTTGTATCTTCCTCCTTTTCTTTTATTTCTAGGAGAAGCTACTAGCGAACTTCTAACACTACTTACTCACTTAACGTTACTTTATACTGTGTCAGGCAGTATTCACTTTATAAATAATTTATAAAGTGTATTTTTAAGTCTATAATTAATGTAATAATTTATATAAATTAACTTTGTAAACACCACTTATTTATTGAAAAAAATTCAACATGTTTCGAAGCCAGTGGCTTCCTCGTCTTCTTCTTTTCCTGACGAAGAACTGAAAAAAAGAACTTTCTTCTTCGTCAGGAAAAGAAGAAGACGACGAAGCCATTGGCTTCGAAACATGTAGAATTTTTTCAATAAATAAGTGGTGTTTACAAAGTTAATTTATATAAATTATAATTATGTCACCACAAAATAAATTTGCTATATTTGAAGAAGAATATAATTAATGTATTATCATGGAATCATGGCTGTGGAAGACAAATAAATACTAAAAACTATTTAAACTAATATCACTGGACACGAATTTAATTAGAGAATTGTTCTTAAATTCTCTGTGTCTCTAGAATCTTAGCTGTACTTTTTATCTAATTTCGTAATTCGTACTTATTTTCGCTCCTGAATAACTTGCCTCTCATAAACTGTTGCACATTTCTTAAATCGCTCAGGTTATACTATAAAACTTATCCCTCGTCGGTAGGTACTTTCTTGGTTTACCGTGGTTGGAATCAGACAAAAGCTAGCAATACGATTCTGCTTTCTATCGTAAAAGCCCGCTGTTTACTCTGACACACTGTGTACACATGCAGTAGCCGGTCGATCTCTCTTTATAGGTAATGTCATTTTTTCTGGATGTTTCCAGAGTTTACGAGAATAGCCCAGTCGATTCCATATTCGTGTAGAGCAGCGTGGATTTGGAGCAATTTTAGTCTAAAATGCTGTAAAATTATCTATTTCTTGTATTTTCTGATTCTGCCATCTCGTGAGAGCATATACTAGTATTTATATATAAAAAATATTACATACTTTCCTTTCCTCAGTATGGAAATAACCCAGTGAGGCAAGATTAAAAGTGCGATTTTGTTTTATAATGTATGTACGAATAATAATACAGGGTTATTCCTGCCTTGATTATGAGTCTAAAATGTTCAAGCTATTATGACCTAATATCAATAGTTAAGGAAATATGCGACATCAAAGTTTGCATTTTTTTTCAATATTTCTGACTTATTTTTTGTAAAACGTTGGACTATCATTACAGTAACTCATATCGATTACGAAAAATTCATTCGTTTCAATACAAGTTAAATAAAATGATAAAAAGCCTGAAAACATTCCAATTGGAATTTGAAGGTTTTTATTTGACTTGTGTTAAAGCAAATGAATTTTTCATATTCGATATAAGTTACTGTAACGATGGTCCAACGTTTTACAAAAAATAAGTCAGAAATATTGAAAAAAAAATGCAAACTTTGATGGCGCATATCTCCGTAACTATTGATGTTACGTCATAATAAATTGAACATTTTTGACTCATAATCAAGGCAGGAATATAGTCCTGCGAGGTTATTAATGTTTTACAAATGACCCTGTATATATTTTTTTAAGTAAATTATAATTATTTGTAGTAAATTTAGTTATTATATAAACACAAAGAATAAATAATACTTAATGTTTGTAACTCTCGGGAAAGTATGTAACCTGCAGGGAGTGGGTCCCCAGGTGGTGGATCCGGGAATCCCAGGTATCGAGGGTGGGGGATGGGAAATGCCTCCCCCAGCCGGGGGGTCGAGCCTCATTAGCCGCGGGAGGCAGCTCATCCGGGGAAGGCAACTCTGGCCGCAAATCTGAAACTCTTGATAGGTTACCCCCATATATTATATTTGGGTAGTGTCGGCGCAAAGGAGCAAGTGGTGGACGAACTCGTAAGGGTCGAGTCGGTGTCAAAAAGGTCGCCGATTTTCTTTGCGTCAGGTGGCAGTTGACTGCATAATACAAACCATTAATAATTTTTATGTTTTGTAATGTATTTATATTTTATCCTATGTAAATTATACCTCTAACTGAATATGTCATGTACTTATGCAAGAAAATGAAAAAGAAACGTGCCAACAAGCTGTACAAGGCTTGGCACGATCTATAACAATAGAAAATATGTATAAATTTATAAATGAAAATAAATAAAAAATTTAAAAAGTACACAAAAAATGAGCGAATCTTACAGTAGTCGCATATGACGTGTAACATTTCTCACAATTAAAAATATCAATAGAGCAACAACAGAAATTAACCTACATTCTTCAAACACAGCAAAATTATTTTGTGGTGACATTATAATTATAATTTATAGAAATAAACTTTTTGACACCACATCTTTATTGAAAAAAATTCAACATGTTTCAAAACCAATGGCCTTCGATTTTTAAATTTAATTTTGTTATTATACATTTGTTATCCTGATGAAGGGGCCATTGGCTTTGAAACATGTTGAATTTTTTTCAATAAAAAAGTGGTGTAAACAAAGTTTATTTCTATAAATTGTAATACCTATATTTTTATTGATTAGTAAATACAAGTAAAGATAATGTAGACGCATTTATTTATTATTGAATTTTGCCACAATAGGTAGGTATCGTATATATCTATATACACATTTTGTTTAGAAATGTGTTTGGTCAATTATATGTTTTCATTTATTTTCATAGATGGCGGTAGTATGCCACCATACATATTGTATGAAATTTTTTAATAAATATTTAATAATAATCACATAAATAACATAAAATTTGAGGATGTAAATAATTAAGGGTAGTTATTGCTTACATTAATAAAAAAAAGTATTTATTGGATAGTTTCGAAGATATAAGCTAAAATATATCAAAGTTACAACATCCATACCCTTGACACCAGCCACGTAACACATATACAAAATTAGAAGGGCTGGCTGTTGGAAGTGTGCGTCTTCGCTGTGATGGCACTCGCTGGACCTTGATTTGTTTATAAACGATGATTTTTTTCCATCGCGCGCGCTCTGCGCGCGCACATTTGTCAAATGAAATTGCGCGCGATTCTTCCGGCGTCTTATTTCCTGTTACGCATTTCCGTCCTTTTTCCACAAAATCACTGCCACAGATTGCAGGAAAGCGAGAGAAAAGATGTTACACGTCAAAAATGTCGGAAAAGAAAATCGGTCAAGGTTAAAGTATCCCCTTAATCGACTTACAATAAAATTCCTGTGATATAAAATTTAGACCAGCTAGTTTAAATATCCTATATGTAGATAGGTCACTATGGTAACAATTTTACAGTAAAACCTTCAAAATCTTCTTCTCAAAATGATGCTGCGATGGGCTTTGGGTGTTATCATCGTAGACTAGAAAATAAATTCACACATCCGGGGCAATATCAATGTAAAACAAGAAAATACTGATTGAGGCGAAACCTACGAGAGAAGGTTACCACATACTGAACGACTAAAAACCTTGAAGTTGCTTGAGAGACCTATAAACGACTGTTGACGGCATGGACGCCGACGATACTTAAATATCTAAAAACCTTAGACTGGCCGCACACTGGATGCGTTTTCGTACGAAATTGAGTAGTACATATACGTACGAATACGCAAGTACATTCCTGACCTTCGAAGTAGTATTGAAGATCGCACACTGTACACGATTTAGTAGTGCGTGTACACAAGTATAGATGCGACGTTCGACACGATGTATATTGAAAATTTTGTCAATTTAATACATGACCACAAATGTTTGTGGGACCAAAGCAATTCAACTGCGTGACCATCAGCACAGATCATGGCGGAGAACTTCTAAAGAACTAAAAATACCTGTAAGTTAAATAATTTGGTTTAATGAAGGTGAGGATATTATGTAGGTACTTCGAACAATAAATTTTTTAAATATTTCTCCGATGTTATAAGTTCTCGTCGCACTTTGATTCTCCCCAGTATTTGTGAATCTATTTTTCATTATTTTTTGTCATTATTTAAGTCTACCATAATGCGATGGAATTTACCAAATTCGTCCCTTCTAGTATATTATATTTCGTTCACCCATTAGGTTCTACGATGCCGACGACTCCATAGCAGCCTACGGGTAAGAAGAGAGTTTTCTAGAAGAAACAGATTATTAATTTGGTACAAACGTTATTGGAGAAATGCAAAAAGTAACTAATCGTGACCAACGCAAGACGCAATCAATGTGCGCGCTCAATACGTACGAAAATAATCGTACAAATACGTAAGTAATAATTCGTATCCAAAGTGCGACCGGCCTAAGCCATGCCGAATGAGGACTGAGAGAACTGACCTCAAAAATTACAGTTAGACTGACCCTAAAAGAATAGAAGTAATTAATTAAGATACATTACAAAAGTCTCACAAAGACGAAGCTATTTATAGGGGAAATGTGAATTTATAGGGTGGCCTAGGGCTCACGACCTCTTTGAGCTAGATTAAGTGATCGCTCTATACAACGTAACATTCATCAATTCCACCGCAAGAATATCCATACATTATCAAATTTCTTAATGTTGTGTATATGTTCCTAATCGGTTTCCTTTATATATTCAAATTGACTATGCTAGATACATCTATTGTCCTTCATATGACATAGTTAGTATACATAGATTTTCGCCTCTGGTAATGACACCTCTATACTTTTAAATTCGAATATTAATGTTGTATTTGTCACCGCGAATATTTTTTCTAAGTATTCAAATAAAGCAAAATTTTACACAACACTCATTCTTCATTTAATTATAAAGTTAATTTAAACTATCAAGCCGTTCAAAAAATAATGACCGATTTCAACCTTTAAATTCAATTATTCTATTTTTAGAGCAAACAAACTTTTTTAATCAAATTAAGAGCTACGTAGTTCTCAATATTTTTGGCAACAAATTACAATCGTATCTATGTTTGTAGAGTAAAACTTTGACGAGTTAGAATCGAAGAATTATTATTTAAACTAAAATTTTGCTTCTTCTTTCTTATTGAATATTTTTTCATAAATAGTTGTCACAGGGCAAGATGGGTCCTATTATTAATTGATAGAGCAATTACTTTGTGGTGCATGATTATTTTAATTCACACTAAATTAAATTTAATGCAATACACACATGTTGAGTTATATTTATCACAACTTAAATTCTGAGAAAACATTGTGAACATCATCACATTCCACAACACGTCTCCGATCCTAAATTTGTTTTCCCTAATGACCAAAAAATATAAATACGCGAGGAGGATTATGTAAATCAAAAATCAAGCCAGTCATATGATAGGTCGTACGTAAGCCCTAACAACACCTTATACCTACATATTTTCTCATATAAATAGCTTCGTTTCTGTGAGATATATATAATATATATTGATTAAAGATGGCCCCTCTATGGAGAAACATCCAGTAAGTGTGTTCTTGAAAAATTTGAATATATTCAAAGAAATTGTGAATATTTCTTAGTGGTGATGCGGTTTATAATAAATAAAGGTACATTGAGATTTGTTCAAGTGCGAGAAAACGTTCATTTGCGGGAATTCAAATATCGATGAGATGCTGGAGATTGGTCGCAGATGAAGGAAAAAACAGACACGAATATTGCAGTATGAATGTAGACAACAAATAAGACGAAAATCCTTCCTTTTAGATGCTGGATGTTGGGGATAAGGTACGGAAATGCCTCTTTATTCGATATTCCTGGTCCAACTGCCACAACTCCTTCGTATGCCGAATTGATCACTGAACGACACAATATGCGGCTACGGTTTATTTAAAATATAAATGTTTGTTATGCGGGTTTAAGACGATATTTCTTTTTTTAATAGATGCGGTACTTCACACGTAGATACAAACGATGCGGAATTACAAGAAGCTTCTATTTTCACCAAAAACAATTGAACAGAAATTGGCGTGGCGTTTGGAATAATTTGAATTATATTATGCGGTTGAGTTATAAGTAGGTACGACAAATGTCGCTAGGCATATTAAATGAAGGTAGGCGGATTGGGATTAATTAGAGATAAAAAGGATTATGAGGACAGGATTGGTAGGCCTCCATCTTACTGAAGTCCAATTCAGCCACAACCACCGCCTCTACTCCTCCATATTTATCACTGGCCAAACTACTTAGCAAAGAATCAATCAAACAAACTGGCAGAGCAATCTTATATTAAAATGGGGTTAAAATGAGGGGGTTGCGGAGAAAGCTGACCCGATCGCATTTCCATTTTAAAAGTTTCTCAAGTAGAAGTAAATATTGTTGAGATTTGCATAAGGTTGAACGGTGCTATGGTTTTACGTTACGAGAATGTGGAAGTTAAAGCTCATTGCGTGCTAGGCCACGTCGCAAAGAGGTGGAGGCAGTATCGAACTCATTCCTGACCTTAATGTAGTTTTATCTTAACCTGATTACGTCGCAGCCTGCGAGGGGCGGAAGAATAGAACCTTCGCAAACACTTGTTGCCGACACGCAGTGGGCATACTTCAAGCATAATACAGATGGCCAATTTCGAAAAATCTCTTTGTCCATATATCAACAACGTTCTCATTAGAGAATTTCACTTTGCTTCTGAAATATTATATAAAAGATTTTTTAACTAAAAAATGCACTGATATTGAATTTTTATATATTTCATAATAATTAAGAAAATTTAGACACTATAATAAATATAATTGAGGAATTTGGAGATACGGTTTTTATGAGGCGTAACGATTTTTTTCTGAGTAACAATAATTTAAAATATAAGTATTTAAGTCTTACAGGAAGTATAAAAAGAAAATAAGATATGGGAATAGAATAACTTGTCTTTTTGTCAGGAGATTTCAAAAAAGAGGAGAACTGCATATAATAATAATCTGGACTTTTTAGATAAATTGAAAATAAATGAGAACTTGTGGAGTGCACGGGAATATGCGAAAAGATTAGAGAGAAAATATTTCTTATAAATTGCGTTGTAGCCGCGCTCGAAAGAACAGTTTGTTTTAACAAGAGAATGCAAAACCATAGAAAGCGAACTGTGAACCGGCAAAAATAAAGAGTACCTGTATTGGAATATTTTGGTGGAAAATCAGTGCGAATTACGAAAAAATGTATGATTTTATATACTAAGTAAGAGTTTAATTGATTTTAAGTGTTTCATCTAGATCTCACCACCGCGAATCCATGAAAATGTATCAGTGAAAAAAAATCAATATATCATCAGCGGAATCCTCATTTACCTTGTTTTATAACAAATTCATTGAACTGTATATTTTTTGTAATTTAAAATGTATTTTTTAAGGTAAAACGACACCATTTTTATTGTAGAGTATAACGGAAAGATTTAAATTTATTTGATCATCCAACAGGAAGACATAAATACATGGTAAGAAATGAATACAAGAAAATAAAAATAAAATAGGTACATATGCGCCTCCCACAATTACAAAGGACGTAGATGAGACAATGATACTTTTACAGACTCATTTAACAGACATATTATGTTATCTAGATAAAACTAAGTGATAATAAGAAGGAAAAGTGAAAGAACACAGTAGTAATTATTAATGCGTACAATGTATATAATGCACATGAAAGGTGACATATCTCCAGTATCTGCCTTACGATAGGACGATACTCTTCATATTTGATATTAAAAATATCTATTGAATTCTAAGGTTAGGAACGAAGGTTAGAGCATACGAATACATGTGGAATAGAAGAGAATTTCCTATTGTTGGTGTGGTAAGTAGTGATGGGTCCGCTCTGAACTCACTACTACAATGTAGTACTACATTACATTGAAGTGCACACTTCGCACGTTTTGAAGTGTAGAGCACACTACAAACTACAAACATCAAAGTTATTGAGAGCATAAACTTCAAATAGTACACTTCATTTCAAAGCGAACACTACAAAGTACACACACTTCAAAGTTATCGAAAGTATGAGAAACATACTTTAAATAGTGCATTTTTTACGTGAAATTTTTGGGAAGTTGATGTAGATAACCCCCACCCCCCCATGGTTTGAAAAGTTTTGGGAACGAACGAAGAAATTTTTGGGAAGTTGATGTAGCTAAATGAAAAACTCTCTGGAAACTGTAATAACCCCCCCCCCCCCATGGTTTGAAAAATTTTTGGAATCGAATGAAGAAATCTTTTTTTTTTAGGTCGCCAAATGTTACTTCGGAGAAAATATCGTCATTTATTTTTTTAGCTCGTCAAATTTTTATTTGGGAAAAAAATATTATATTTACTTCACTAGTACTACAATTTTGTAGTACAATTACTTCATTTCATTACTTCACTTCAGTAATATTACAATTACTTCATTATTAATTACTTCACTTCATTTCGTAGTACTACAATTACTTCACTTCATGTAGTTTTTACTACAATTGTAGTGTACACTTTGTAGTCTTCAAACTGGTGAACGTGTGTGTGTTGTAGTCTTCATTTTGAAATGTAGTTTTCCCCTTCGCTAGTGATAAGTTAAACGGAAAAAGAAGTAGATCTATCTGGTAGATCTGAATACGACGTGGAAGGCTAGTAAGTTGGTGATTTCTGGAGAATCAATAATAATTTTGAAAAGAAACGATTGATCTGACAATATTCGCCTGTTTTCAAGAGCGTTCAATTTACCAAATTGTGTCGAGTCCAAATAGTTGAGATTTAAATTAAATTTAAATACAACAGTGTTGCTTACTAAGAACTGAATAAATTGGGTTTTCGAAATTTACCATATCCGTTTATTTACGTAAGTTTAAATAATCACAGATGGCTTGGTAATTGACAGTTTTTCAAGAGAGCCATTTATGATCTGTTTCGATCTTCAACATTCTGACCTTTGCCACCTGTTTCAATCTGTAGCATCTGACGGCTTCCTGAAGACTTCTTGCAGACTTCCTCAAACCCTTTCATCTAGTTGGTGATCTTCCGCGGGGACGGGTTTCTTCGACTCCTTACGCCACCGACTTTCCCGACGCAGTCGTGCGCCTTGTGGTACACCCGAAGCATTTCAGTACTATCACCTAGCTGCACACTTCCCAGACACAAAGCAGCATAAGTTGTTCCACGTGCTTTGCGGATATTAAGGCTTCTTATAATGCTATTTGCCTATTCTATTTTTATTTCCAGATAATAAATCAATTAGATGAACCGACGCCCTTATAGATTGCAATGACATGCAACCTGTACTGTATGGTACAAATAATCTGTACTCACTAAATTAGAATTTCTACAAAATAAATCGAAACAAGATATGTCTCGTAATGCTCGATATCGCAATTATTATTATATAAAATTATTCAGATTTTAATATATTATCATGAGACGTAGCTGTGGAAGGCAAATGAAAACTCTGGGAATTAGTTATCAATTTATAAAATATGTTAACAAATTCACAAAGTCACTGGACACGAATTTAATTTAAACACTATTCTTTAATTCATACTATATTTCAATTAATCACTAGTCTGTGAAACACTTTTTTATCATTTGATCGAATATTCTGTTCAATAATCGCACGTAAGTAGGTATTTCGCTAGATATATGTCGCTTAATTAATCTGCGCATTGGTCAAACGTCAAAATATGCGTGAACCACCGGGACGCTGGCTCTGATTTTTATACGAAACACGTTGGTTTTTCGAACCTCCTAGATAATTCAATATATTTCAAGTGTTTACGAGAATATTTCCGTCGCTTCCAGACTGTACCAGATGTTTGTAGATGATTCCAGAGTATTTTGGAGTGTTCCAAAGATGAACCTCGATAATGCGCAATTTAATCAGGATTCTAGCATCTCGTTGCAACACTTTTACGGGATCGCGACGATTGGAGGCAAATGAAACACTTGAAATTCATTAACTTTTTGTTTAATCACCAGTCACTGATTACTAACTTAACTGTAGCAACTATTTGGACTAATTTTACGCTCATCACGCGAGATTTTTCCACAATTACGTAGATTGGTACTTTTCTATTTCGATGTATGTACTTTTGTTTATCGCCTACTTATGGTCAATCACACGGGTTCACAATTCGCTCTCTTCTATGAAATTGCCGAACTGTCACAACAAAATTAAACCGCGTGGCAATTAAATTTCTAAAAATCCGAAATTATACTATAATTATAATTTTTTTTTATCAAAAATTTGATAGATCTTCTTGATCGTTGCCACGAGTCTACTTGCCAAGGAAAAACTTGAAAAGGGTCAAAAATCGATCCAAAGTTTTTGTTAACGGCAAGCCGGCAAGCAAGCAGACGCCACGAGTTAATATAAAGGGAGTAAATATCGTATTAACGAATGAAATCGAATGTCGATGTAAATTAATTCTAACTTTAAAAAAAAAAAAAAAAAAAAGACGTTGATATTGTTGTGACGTTTGACGTACGAATTAGATATCCAGCAGCAATTCAGTATGCGACCAGCGCAGTACCTAACTAGCGTTTGAAAATAAGTGCAACTACGTACAATTCGCTCGCTTCTATGACATTGCCGAACTGTTACAACAAAATTAAACCGCGTGGCGATTATGTCGCCCTTTATATAGAGTTTCGAGTTTCAAGACGTTTCGCAAATTTTGTCGGCATTTCCACCGTTTATTCTACACCTTTGAAGTAATTTCCTATTTCCTGAAAAACATTCTGAGTACTTTAATGTCACTTTTTTAGTCTAATTTGTAGGCACACCTCAATTTTATAAAAACTGAATTAAAAGTGTTGTAATAATAAATTCGATTTAAAATGTGGAATGGTGTATTAAAATTCATTAAATACGATGTAAAATAAGCAAATCAAAAAAAAATTGAAGACATAATTTTTTACGCTTTCTTTGCATACATTCATAATCGATTATTAAACATCATCTATGCAGTACCTATCCAAATATTAAATACGTTGCTTTAAAGGTTAAAACAAATTTTCGAACGGTATGTTTTTTAGTTGTTTCTGCAGCTCTTGCTTGTGAGTGACGTGATTATCAAATTAAATCGAAATAGTGAACAAATCATGTTGAAATGATTTAATAATGTATATTCATCCATTTTACGCAAATGTTAAAACATTCAGAGCTCTAGCTAGTCGTAAAGTTGGTAAAAAATAAATAACAATATTTCACCGTAACAAACAGCAAACAAACAGACAAAGAGAGTTAAATAAAAGCGTGTAAAACTGATAATTGATCGACAAAAGCTTTCGATGATGTTGATTGAAATATATGATCACTTCTCGACTTATTCACCTGTCCTCTTGGCAGTCATTCTCTTCCTGTCAATTGAGAACCGCTTTCATCATTTTATAACCTCGTCATTACCTTTTTACGTCACTTAACCCATTACGTCATTTCCTTACAGCCGTCCATTTTCATTTCCGTGTCTAAAAATAAACGCTATTATTCCACACACTTCTATTGGACAGGTACAACTGAGGTTTCACTTCAGGTGTAATTGTTTGCTTTAACGTCACAACAATGACTCACCCTTCAGCTCCTCGTGTGGGGTGGTTTGTACTAGTATCGTACTCTCTTAAGGCTTTTGACGTGAGTACGTCTTTAAATTCGGTTCGGGGTATGGGATGGCCGTCAGGTAAATGGATCAGATTTTAAAAGCCTACATCTAAGAAAGCACACAACGCAATTGAAGTTGGATGGTCTCAATAGTTTGAGGATAGGCGTTTTTTTTTAAATTGCATCAGCTGCGTCTGCACGCCCTCTGCGCCACGTGCGAGACAGTTACGTAATCAAAATGATTTAGGAAGCTCATTCAACTTAAGGACGCCGTAGATTTTAAACCATAATTCCAAACAAAATGAAATAAATTTTAAAACGTCGTGTTTTGACATCGGCAACGGCCAGGGTGGCCAGTCGTGAGATAATCGAAGCGATGAATAAAACGAAATAATCGAGCGAAGTGCCCAAGTGGCGAAACAAACCAGCGCGACTTCGGTGTGCGGGAATTGAATATTCTACGAGCGGTAAATAAGTGTTACCCAGCGACAATAAAGTGTTCGTTCGTGCGAAATAGTGTAGATCAAAGAATAATTCGTGTTAAGCGACTTTAATTCATTTACGGTGTTTTAATACGCCCGCTACAGCCACGACACGTATCAATATTATGTTCGATACTCTTGTCTGACAGTATTTATCCGCTTAATTTTAAATAAGTAAAATAGTAAATTTTCGTAAATTTTCCGTTTATTCTCGGCTGTAAAGTTTTAGAAAACATTATTGCATTTTCAAATAAAACACCGCTGTAATCTGCGGAAGTTATTTCAAAGTTCTCCCGCGCTCGTTCCGCGCGCTGCGGAAACGCCGCTGCGAAGTTGGTCCTCTCGCGGTTACATCGGAAAACGTTTACGGGACTTCCGGAACTTTCAGTCACGTGACAATTTGTCAAAATCCCCCCCCGGTGGGGCTCCATCCGCCCGCCCCATTGTCAGCATCCCATCCTGCGGTGACGGCGCCCAGGTGTTGTGCGAGCCCGGATATCATTGTCAGCTGGGGGTGCATTCTTGGGAAGCATTTAGGGCATCAGATGTGTGGGACAATTTTAAAGAGAAATGAAAATGGAAATAAAAAATGTTATATATTCAAGAACACATTCATATTTGTGAAGTTGTAATTTTTCTGTAGAAAAATTACAACTTCACAAATATGAATGTGTTCTTGAATATATAATATCTGTTGTATAAATGTATGTCCAAATAAAAATGAATTATTCAAATAATCATGGCGTCCATCTAGCGGTGGCATTGCAAAGTAATTTCAACTACCGTATCAAAAAAGTGGATTGCTCTATGGACAAAAAATAAAAATTAATCAATTAATAAAAATAAGAACTACATATAAGGTCGATATATTCACGGAAACATAGAGGGTTGCTATAGCTTAGTGGTCAGAGCACCGGCCCCGGAAAGGAGGTGACCTGGGTTCGAATCCCAGTAGTAACCTAATATTTTTTCGTGAATTAGATTTTTCTGTATGTCTTTCTAATTGATTAATTAATTTGGTTATTAAAAAATGTTAAGCCGGTTTTTAAATTCACTTTGTGACATCTTTTTCTTCGATTAAAATACAGGCTTCAAAATTTTACATACCAACTCTAGGGAATATTTTGAGAATGTTCAAATTTGTCTAGAATACAATACTGGATTTTATCCTCAGAGGACATCATTAATCAATATAATATATTATAGATGTCTCATAGAGACGAATAATTTGTATAAAGAGTTGTAGAGCCAAGAGTGATGATAATGTTGATATGGAAAAGTAGGTATGGATGTCTTTCTGGGTGTTCATAGGACTTACGACGATCGTATGGCTGGCTTAAGTGATCACTTTACACCCATTATAAGACTAACACATCTATCAAGTTTTTGGAAGTTATATATTATATTTACGATCTCTATATGATTTATTTAACCATTTAGAATTGATTAATTTTGAATGTCAAATTCGATAAATGAGGCTTATGTTGAATTTATATTTCTAATATCTCAGACTTTGTTTAATATAAAAACTGTTCGACAAAAATAATAACATATATTTTACAATTCTAAAAAAAAAAAAAAGTAATTTTATTCTAAATGAAGCAAATAATACGTGTTCAAATAATACAAATAATAAAGTATTCATAAAATCAGCTGTTAATTTGTCGTATAGTTGCCAAATATAAGGCTGTTTTATGCGATAATATTCAAATGTTGGTGTGTTTAATGTTACCTAATTTTTTTTTATAATTTTTTTATATCTTTTTTTTAAAAATATTTTATAAAAAAATATTTTGTAAAAAAAATATATTTAAGGATAACTTAATTTGCAGAGATGGTAAATCAAGAGCAGATTACGTGCGAGAATATAGGCAGCGTAAATGCGAAGAAAAATAAAAAACTGGTGATTAAAAAAAAAACGAATAATACTTTCACGGAAATTTATTTCGTTATTGAGAAAAGATGTTATGCATTATTCGCTACTATTTGATTTTTAAATTTCTAAATTATTTATTTAATTTATTTATTGAAATAAATGGACATAGTCCAATGAAATATAATACATAACATGAACAACATAAAATACATCAGAATAAAAGTTTTAGCAATTTAAAACAAAAGCAAGGACAAATGAAGAGTACCTAGATACTAACAAGATGGAGATAAGATCTGGACTATCTAATCAGAGAGTGTTTGAATCTCGACAGACTTACACCGAAGAAGTCCAGATCCTGTCTTGAGTTTATAAGACGACATAACCGAGACATCGGAGCATGGAATCCATAATTGGTTCTATGGTGACTAAGAAACAACAGTTCATTATTTCTAAGTCTACGGGAAGGGATATTGAATTTTATTTGGCCCAGTAACGAAGGCACATCAGTGTGGCCGTTTAATATTTTGAATATGGTGATTAATCACTGACTTAAGTCAGTGTTTTCTCTACGTTTTTGGAGGTTATAAATTTTTAACATTGACTGAATTTCACTGTACGAGTAGTCTCCTCTATCCAAGCCCATCATCCATGCAACTTTTCTCAAGAAACGATATTGCACGGATTTGAAACGACTTATTTGGTTAATGTTCCGCACGGGAACTGATAAATTTTGCGCGGTTCCATCAAGCCTGCTTCCGAAGGCCGAGGTTGTAAGTCACGGCCCGCTTCGGAGACAAGACAGTGCTAACACTTCCATGTAGTGGAGAGCCTTTCGCTTTGGATGCGAGAGCCTCATAGAGAAACGTCCGTCGCGGGGGTCCAGAAGCACAGGAGATTGCAGAGGCTGGCCCGTATATTCTCAGCCGCCATCTTTACCAAGTAGGAATCCATATAGGGGGCAGGATAGCAGTAAAAACACAGATGAAAGCGGTCCACAGGGCGTCTAAGTCACCGCACGTAATGTGCAACAGGTGACCGCCGGTAGCAAAACTATTTATTATCTATTATCTTTACAAGTGATAAAAGATTACACAACCGCAAAATGCGTGACAAAAACAATGATGGCCGTTGGCGTCTACTCTCCCACTCTCTCAACCCCACGCGCGGCGCGACTGTCGCCGCCTCACGGTAAACTGTCGCAACGCGCGGCGTGTGACCGCCATCTTACGGTGCTCTGGGAAAGTAGGCCGGGCCCGCCCTAATTTAAAATCAAAATAAATTATAACTTGTTTTGCCTGAGCCCCACGAGGTCAGAACTGTGTCACCTGATATAGCCTGACCTTGCAAAGGCTTGTGACACAGTCAGTGGACCTGCAAGATCCTACATACTTAGAAACTGCATCAAAAAGTCAACCGTGAAGGCTCGAATTTTAATCAGGTCATAAAAAATAGAAAACGTGATTTTACGAGATTCTAAATTATACCATTAGATAGATCTCAACCAAGCGCATCCTTTGGTGATATTTTCAAGTATGTCGGATAGATATTAATTGCGTAATAGGCAGACAAAGTGTGTCACCTCAAACAAAGCGCACTAGCTAACTTTCAGATAAGCAAAAACATATCATTCCCATAGATGTTCACATGAGGAACACAATAAAAAATGTTTCAGCTCGCTGGGATGTCTGTAACGTCCGTAATCAGAGTTCAAAAATATTCGCTGGTGGCCGCACTCAGCCGCACGGCGCCACCATGGCGCCGGGTTTTTTCCATTACTCGCGCGGGCTGCGTACAGGCGGCGCGGTCAGGCCAGTTTATCGGGGCCCATGCGAGATATTTTACTCTCAATCAAACATTTTTTATTTTAATTTCTACTTTACAATACCACACAAAGGACTCATTTGGCACATTTAAATACTTATGTATTTTTACTTCCTCGCCTCTTCGAGGCAGGACATTTACATAAATTCCATCAAAACAGCGGCCATTCTATGATAGTCCGCGGCGCTCCGCGCGATTTAAAAATGATTTTATTCCCATCGCGCGAGCTTTCCCTGTATATCAAGACCACGAAACATCAATTTTATTCAGTATTACATTTACAAATGTCTTATCTAATTCTTAAATATTTCATTAAATATTTCATCAAACTTAAATATTTCATTTTCTTAAGTATTTCAAATATTTCAACACTTTACAAGATAAGACCAAAAATGCAATTTCTTCGTGGAACTTTTCCAACGCCCTCCTATCCGCTTGGAGGCGAGGTGGGTCCCCATGTACGGCATTCGCCCATACAACGGACCTGGGCCCCAGAAGGACCAACATTCACGACTTCAGATGGGTCATCATCATCATCATCATCACGTCGTCATATGATGTTGCCATCATCATTCTACCTGTCCGATACAGTTAATATAGGAAGGGAGACCAAATCACAGAGGCATATTCTAAGATAGGACGGACAAGTGAACAGTTAGGAGTTTTGATAAATATTTGTAAAATCAGAAGACATTATGTTGACAAAGCATAAAAGTTTTAATGATTTATGTACCACATAATCTATTTGTTCATTAAATGTAAGTTTATTGTCCAGTTATAGACTTGATTACATCCAATTTTATATTTTGTATTTTGTAGTCAAAGGAGATAGGCTTTTTGATCTATAAAATGATATTATTTTACTTTTGTTCATGTTAAGTTAACATATTTTTATCTTCTAACATGGACTATCTCTGTAACACACTATCGGAATGCGAAAAGTACATGAAAAAAATACCGTGGCTACAAAACGAATGCCCCAACGACTTCTTAGATTTATCCGACATTTCTCCGCTCCGAATCGAATTTATAAAATAGAAAAGATCGCACTTCCGAGTGGAACTTTCCACAATACATTTTCCTCTGCGGGATTTATAATCTCGGCTGGTTTGTTGGTCTGCCCATTTCTTTACTCGGCTGTGGGGAGTTGGCCGGGCGGTCGTAACTCGGCGTTGCCTGCGCTGCTCGGGACAAACTTTTATTAGGATTGCACACACACTTGGATGCTAGTTTTATCTCGATGATTTATCATTCGGCAGGGTGGCCCATCGGAAACGCCGGATTTAAATTTCTCTCATTTTTTTTTTTAAATTTGACCTTTTGAATTTTTGGATCTGGTAAGACAACATTTTTCTTACGGCCGTAAATGGCCGTTTATATTAATTTTTATTTATTTCTTTATTTATTTATTGTTAATCGACAGCCCTAGTGGACTTTTACAGTACCTAATATAAACATATAGATTTTTATATATCTAATATAAACAATGTAAATTATTAAAAAGAAAAAAATATAAATATAAATAAACATATTTGAGATAAATGAAAGATATGAAATGTAACAAAATAAATGTGGCAATGTAAAAACAATATAAAATAAACAGTATCAAATAATTTAACAATAGAAATGATCAATATATATGAGAATAAACAACATGAGGAAAAAGACTTAAATCAAATTTAGTCAATTAAAATGTAATTTATTCTATTTGTATACAGTCTAAGTGTTTCTTTAATTCGGGTATGCTTCTACAACGAAAAATGTCTACATGCATGCGTGTTAATGGTGAATTTAATGGATAGTTATTCCTTTGGGTCCCTACAAAGAACACTTCGTGATGTCTCGTTTGTTTCGGTATATTACCTATACGAGACCATTATTTACTATTTATTATTTAATTGAACAGACTTAATTTGCATTCACATTCATATTATAATAAAACTTTGCTTGTTTATACATAAATTGAATAGCTTTTTTATTATCATTTAAGATTTGGCAAATACTTCGTGGTGCAACATTATAATTTCAAATATGTTTTATTATACTTTGTAATACACACACAATATGAGTTGCCGAAGTTGCCAAAATTCTCCGAATTTGCCAATCATATAATTAACACCAATCATTCTTTCGATAGTCACAAATTAAAATTACTCCACTCGGTTCCTCATAGACGATGGATAATGAATAGTTTGGAAACCGTTGAAATCCTAAAAAATTTAAATTCTGGAAACACATTAATAAATAATATCACATTTCAGTCCACTTCACCACTCCTAGAGCTTTTCGGCGAAAAAAATACCCTTCCCTGCCGCGCGCCCCCCTGACCCCTTGACCTACCCAATTAGATTGATAAATTTTGTATTTAAGTTAGTTATTATCTATACCTGATGACGAGAGGGACTGTTCCTCTCGAAACTATAGCTTTTTTATTATTTATTAATGTTTCTTATAATATAAAAGATGTTCCCTGTCTGTTCCGAGGCCTGTGGTAAAGGAGACAGGTCCATCCGTTGGGTCCAGTGGTGTGATCTAAATCATAACACTTATTCAATTCGATTCATTAGTAATCTATCTATATAACACATATAAAATGTACAAAATTGCGATTTTTTCCTTCAAGTCCAAGATCTACGCTAAGAAACCGCAAACAATTCATGAAATGAAAACAGATATCCAACGCGTTATTTGTGAAATTGAGGCAATTGCCCTAAAAAAGTCTTGATGGAAATTAGTTTCGTTAGTGATGGAAATTATTAAATAAAGAATTATGCTTTTTTTGCTTCATATACCTCACTAGATTATTATACTTAATTATTATTTGAGCCATCCGGTAGCGTTAGCGACGGACATTGCTACGTAGCGATTTATACCATTATTTGTACCTCATTTTATACACTTCATCATTATTTGTGGCATTTGGTAGCGTTAGTGACGTACATTGTTAAATGCAGAATTATATATTTTTTTTAATGATTAATACGAATAATCTATGCGATATAACAACGAATGCAGTTTGTAGTTTTATTTTTCATTATAACTGAGATATAAAAAAAATCTAATTCAGAGTTTTTTTTGATAAAGCATAAAGTCAATATTTTCATTACATTCAATAAAAATTTTGAAATCGTAATATTTTCGAATATGGAATTAGATCAACTATTGGATTCTATGAAGTTACGGACGCACAACGAAATTATTATTATTGAGGATGTATCATTTAAATTCAAAATGGAGTAGCCATGTGAGATGGTTGTATTAATAAAAATTTTGAGATGAGATAAATAAACTGGTTACTTAATAAAATTAAATAAAAAATATGTTCATATGTCTCAGTGTTGCCTGCGCTGCTCGGAACAAACTTTTAGAGTTACACACGTACTGGGAAGGTAGTGTTGTCTCATTCATTTATCATTCTACTCCATCCCCGCTGGATTAGTTTTATAAAAGCAAACTAAATTATATAAAATAATATTTTATCTTTACTTGAATAAACCAAACTTTATAGAAGTGTTTTCAGGATGTGTACAGTACGACGGTATTATTTTAAAATAACATACTCTCCTTCTGTAGAATGGAAATATCGTATAAAGGAAAGAAATCGAATCTCGAAGCAAATTAATTTTAATTTAATAAAAAAGAAATGAAAAAGACGTTGATATTGTTTTGACGTTTGACATGCGAATAAGATATACAGTAGCAATTCAGTATGCGACCAGCGACAATAAATTAAAAGCAGTATCTACCTAACGTTTGAAAATAAGTGCAACCACGTACGTGTGTATTGACGTGAATTTTCTGCGATCCTGCGTGGGGATATTCTAGGAAGCGATAATAAAGTGCTCCATAGACGAGTGCTTAATTAAGAAAACAGTCTAATAATAAGTTTGTGAAATATTCTGGAATCATTTAGTGAATATAAATTTAAGAACGGCACTCCGATTTTTTTAAGTCGTGTCCTCCGTGGCTTTTTGCGTAATAAGTAAAAGTCTCATTAAGTTTTAGTTGTTCGAAGAATATTTTTTCTTCTGAATGAAGGCTTGAAATTTGTGGCGACATTATTATTAAAATAAAACATTATGTTATTTGTCAAATATAATAGGTAATTAAAAATATTCCTAATTCAATTCAGCCGGCCTTTTATACGTAATTACATGTAATAAAGTAATAAATTAAAAGAATACATACTAAATAATAAAGACAGCGATGATCGTATCATGAAATCAGGAGTCTATAAACTTAATTGTAACGATTGTGAACATTTTTATATCGGTAAAACAAAAAGAATTTTCGAAACTACGGTTTAAACCTAAGTTAAAGAACGCATCAAAGCTTAGCAATGTTGAGTCGGATTTTGCAAAACATTTAATAAAATTCTACCATTACATTTAATATTAATACAGGTAAATTTTTAAAATATTAATTATAAGATCCCACAAATAAATAATCTAGAAATACTTCAAATTAGGAAAAATAACAACATTAATTCAAATATAATAAATACCCACACAAAATTTGTGCAAAACCCACTATTGAATAGTTGTCCACTTAAGATTCCACCCCTTTCAGATGACATTCCATAATAATTAACACCTCCGACACTCCCATCACCCTCCCCTTCACCATAACACACTTGCATGGTTTCACTTTTTCAATTTTAGTACACAAACAATCCTGAAGAAGAGAACATTGTTCTCAAAACATGTAGGTTGTATAATCTGTGATTTGTGTTTTATTTGACTTCTACAGTCACGTTCTGTGATAGAATTGTAGATTTTATTTATGAAATATTACCTGGTGATAGAAAAAAACTAAAGAATCTATGTGATTTCATACGAAGGCCATCTTTTCGAGTAAGCTTCTCAGAAATTGTAATTTGTGTTTATTTTTTATTTAAGCAAAACAGAGATTACCACCGACGTCGGAGAGGAATTAAAAAAATAAAGGATCTTCGGTCTGCCGAACGCCCTGGACGTTTAGCGGAACAGCTCCCTGGACACTGCGGGTGGGGGGATGGGGGCGGCTCCTGGGGGTGGCTGGGGGCTGGTCCTAGTCAATTAAGATGAACGCTGGGATAACGTTTGGAACGGAAGACAAAAAACGTTCGCCGCTGTAGTAATTACAGGCGGCAGGAGATACCGAGAGGCGCGCAATTAACAGAGCGGCGTACACGGCTTTATCTGTGGCAGTGCTGGAATAACACGTGCACACGTGCATAAAGACTACACGTGCCTAAATATCTATCTACGTACGCCAACTCTCGAAAGGCATACATGATAATTTAATTTTACCGATCAATTAATGTATATTGTAGATGTCTCACAGAGACGAAACTGTATTTTTTCAAGGGAGAGTAGGTCTATGATCTGAAACACAGGACACCAACTGAAACTGTATACCGTATAACACAACAATTAAACATCGAAAGCATTACAAAAATCGAAACACTAAAAATCATTCACAGACTAGCAATTGGCGAAATACAAGACGAAGACATAAAATTAGACAAAATACACGAAAAATACCAACACAACACTAGAATGGCTCAAAACTATCACATAACACACGCCAAAACAAAAACAGGACAATCCCGACTAATTTGCAACGGACTAAAACTATACAATGACCTGCCACAACAGACCAAACAACTGACCACTGACAAATTCAAAACAGATGTGACAAAAATATTAAAACTCGGCCAACTATTAAAAAATGACTTTGTATCTAAATTATATTATTATGTTTTCTTATATTGAATCATGTAAAAATGTTACCCATAAACCTCTTAGGTTTCCATTACCTTTTAAAAAAAAAAAAGTCTTATTTTTGGGTGGCCATAGGACTTACGACCTATCGTACGGTTGGCTTAAGTGATCACTTTACACATACGTAACTTTTACCATTTTTACTCATGATAGAATACCATGTCTATTAATTTTTTGGAAGTTGTATACAAGTTAAATTTTTGCGCCACGTTTCACATGTGAGTTCTAACGACCCCCTAGCGGCTAGCGCCAAAGCTTTTTCTTTCCCCTTGAATATCCACAGATGTCGCTAAACGAGACATAATCTCCCTTAAAAAACACAGTTTCATCTCCGTGAGACATCTATAATATACATTAATTGATTATTGATGTCCCTGTGACAAACAATCCAGTTCTGTTCTGAAAAATTTGGACATACTTAAAATATTCTAATTTTACTGACATCACATTTGTAAAGCAAATGCGATTTATTTAATGGATTATTATGAGACCCGCGATAATGCATGGCTCCGTATGCGGGACAATGTCGCTCTCGTTAAACGTCAAAATAAACAAAGATTGAAATGCGCATCGCGGCGCTCCTCGTATTTATAGGTAAATGTCTTTCTCGATGTTTCGATATCAACCCAGTCATTACGAGATTTGTGTGGATAATAATAAAATGTTCTAGAATCTTCCAATTTAAGTGCAAAAGATGTAGAGTACTCTAAAATCGCGGGACTATGTATAACTCCTACTCTAGGCAACTCGAAACAACAGAAATGCGAATGCTTCGATAGTCGACTGGGGTAACATTAAGAGATAGGATTAAAAGTTCACCCATTCGTGGTAACCTGGGTGTCACAAACATAAATAGTAAGCTGGAGCAACTACGGTTGAGATAATATGGGCATATAAGACGGAAACCATCAGACCACACGGCGAAGCAGGCAATGTGTATGGAGCTTCATCGACAGTCATTCAGAGGAAGACCAAAAGACTCCTGGATGAAAGCGATACCCCGAACCAAAGTAAATATAGCCTGAAAACGAGAAGACCCTACCTAGGCAACTAGTTGAAATACTGCGAGGAAGAAAAAGAAGACATTTTTAAGGCAAATAAGAACAATTTGTTTTAGATGGCGTGTAACAAAGTAAATGCCGTAAATGGTGCTCTGAATGCAATTATGGCCAATAAGAACCTGTCAAAGAAAGAAAGACTAACGATACATATTGGCGCTCTAGTGCCAACTCTGATGTATGGAAGTGAATTCTAGAATTGGCAAAAAAAGAACGAAAGCAGACTGAATGCGACGGAAATGCGGTCTATGGTCTAATTGGCCTATAGAGTGAGGAATGAACAAATCACAGGCGAATGTAGTGCTGACAGTAGTGTGGTAGATAGAATAAAGAAAGGTGTGCTGAGATGGTTTGGTCATGTAGAACGTATAAGCAAGGAAAGTAGGTAAAGAAAATATATGGGGTAAGTTTAGAAGGTAACAGGAAATGAAGGCGTCCGCGAAAGACCTGGTATGATTAGATACGACATGTATTGGAGGATGGCCCTGTTAAAAGCCTCAACAACCGTAAAGCAAGCATGGGAAGATGTATAAATGTATCCGAAGCAAAAGTGATGTGCCAGGATAGAGGAATATGGCCTTCTATGCTGCGTGCCTGCGTGGAAAAGGCGTAATGGTTAGTTAGTTTGTGTTCAGATGCTCCAGTATTATGTAAAAATCACTCCTAAAAAATATTCATTTTCATGACAATAATTTGAACCTACTAGAACACATTGTCAGAGGACGTCGCTGCGAGAGGCAAATGGGACACTAAAAGAATTGAAAGTTTTATTCGACAAAAAGTCAAGTCGACAACATTATTTTATATATTCCCCATTTCGGAGTCTACTTAACAATTACCTCCACCATAACTGTTGCCACGCCCTCGTTCAAAAATTAATTTGTTTACTACAATAAGTAATGAAGAGTTACTATGAAAACCAGTAGACGCAAAATTACTCCAAGTGGTATATGCAAAGATTTTAATTAATTAAAATTGATGATGAGTTCCAGCCACAAAGTTAACGCTATAAACATCAAAAATAAAAATGAAAACTTTGTTTTACGGATGTTATCTACCGTTTGTTCCAAATAACTCAACACAAAAACACATTTTTTGTAAATAGGTTTTTGTGTAACCAAGCCATCGAATTTATAGACAGGATTAAACATTCCACAGATAGCAATCGAGTAAGTGAAGAAAATAAAAACAAGCCGTAAATGGATTTTTTTTGCATTGGTAGGGGTAGCCCACCCTAGTGCCTTAAAATGTCAATTTTATATAATAAATAAAGTAAAGTAGGTAAAGTGGTTTGCCAATCGACGCACAGGTGGTACAATCGCACGTGCGTGGTAGTTAGAATACGACTTGTTCAAATTAATACAATACGCTATTCTCTCATATTCTCAAGGTAACGATATTCATACAAAAAAATAATTTTTAATATTGTCACGTGTCGTGTCTGCGGGAGGAAAATGAAAACACTGGAAATTAATTAGCGATTTATTAATTAATTATTCAATGTACAAATTCACCTAACACGAATTAAACTTAACGATATTACTTAATCTACACTATTTCGCAATATATCCCTTCGTCTATATACACTTTATTATCAATGGGTAACACTTATTTATCACTCGTAGAATATTCTATTCTCGCACTGGTTTATTTCGCCAATTATGTACTCCGCTCGATTATTTCGCTTTATTTATCGCTACGATTATCTCACTACTGGCCACCCTGGTCAACGTTACGTGGCCTACTTCGAACCAAATGAACTGTCAAAACCCTTTCGCTGTCAAGACTCTTCTCGCGCCGCCTTTAAAAAAATGCAAACTTTGATATTGCATAACTATTGCTCCGATCTGTTAAGCTGCGCTAGGAATCTGGAACTGTTCAGGGCGTTTCTGCGGGTGTGGGTCTCCAGGTGGGAAATCCTTCGGCGCTTAAACAGTGGTAGTATATATTCTTGATTGCTTAATCTTGTTTGCTCTTGGATCGTATGTGCCGGCCGTGGTGCGTGTGCGTAAGTCCATATTTCTATGTACTTATTTTTGTGCTGTCTGTTCAACCCAAAAGGGAGTTATCTTTTCCTATCCCCTCAAATGTCCCGTTTGATCCTTACATTCTGTGTTTTCCTTTGTGCCTTTATACTTTTATTATACACTTAGTGTTTTGTATATGCTTATAGATTGTGTTAATGTATTGAAATATTACTTTCTGTATTGAAATATTTTGGCGGTTTATGTATATTTTTTAAATAATAAAGAAGTGAACTAACGGGACAATGAGGCCAAAATTTTGGATAGCAGCCGTGCGGCCCAATTCTGCTTGCAGTGCTGGGTTGCACGGTTGCCTTTAGCATTAAAAAATGCCAACCTGGCGGCGAATGAGTAATACCGATGTAGGAGCTTTTGCTTATAAAACGGTCCTGGGTAAGCGGTGGGTCTGCCCTCATTGCATAACTATTGATATTAGGTCATGGTTGTTGGAACATTTTAGACTCATAACATAGGCAAGAATCTACCGGTCAAGTTTCTGCTGCTAACTCTGGTGTACCCTGTATAGACTAGTTTCCAATAATAAAATCACTTTTTGACCTGATGTACTATATAGGCCTTTTTTATAGGGAAGCCTTCAATTATGTACTAAATCCGTTACTCCCTGTATAATATTCGCCACGTCAAGATTGACGAAGTGTACAATGTTATATAATAGCGGACATGACATGATTGTTTCGATAGCGCAAATGAGAATAGACCCGTACATGTGTCCAAAACTAAACGTCGACCTCTCCTAATCGCGCCTGTCAACTGCCGCTTGTCCATTGTCTTGCAATATTAATAGTAATACCCCGGAGCGGCCCACTAGCAACAATAAAGACGCACAATTCTATTGTCTAACGCACAGGTTCCCAATTTTTTTTGCCACGGAACCCTAATTGATCACACTTTTCTTGGCGGAACCCTATTTTGATAACAAAAACTTGTAGTTTGAAAAAATAATGTATGACTTGAAAAAAAACAACAAATATAAATGAAAAATAATTATTATAAGTATTGTAAAACATTTATTGTGCAAATAAATACAATGTACAGTAGCCGGCAGACATTTTGAAATTTTACGAATGTACCATTCCACCAAGAGACCCAAATTTTTTCTTCTGCGCATTTCCCCACTACGCCAAAAAATTTCAAGAAGTTTCCCGGCAACTGTAACTATGAATTTTAATGTGAAAAATGAAGTTTTTCCACAAATTTTCTTATAATAGCACTAAAATTAGGCTGTCTGACAATTGAATACGTAGATCTGGAGCTGCATCCAGTCTATTTCTGTACTATTTTTGGTGTAAGCGTAAGCTGAAAATCAGTCTCACATCGGTAAGTCGTCACAAACAGAAGCAGAACTGTGATCCAAAAGTCATTCAGATAGTCTTCTGATTAGAATTTTCGTTTTAAAGAAGATGAACATTAACATCGATCAAATTTTTAAACTGACACAGTTACCATCCATGGTTTGGTATGATTTGCAAATGGATTCTGTACCCAGTCGATGTCCTGTAACTTCCCCGGGAAATATTCTTTCGAGGATATTTTAAGGCTTATTAAATGCTTATGTATGTTTGATGTAATTATAAACAACGAATGCTTAAAACAAGTGAAAGAGTTTGTGTATTTGAGAAGTATGTTTAGTAGAGACGGCAAGGATGAGAATGATATCGAAAGGAGAGTAAGTGCGGGAAACAAAGTTAATGGTGCAATAATGCAATTATGGCCAATAAGAACCTGTCAAAGAAAGCAAAACTAGCGGTACATAGTGGCGTTTTAGTGCAAACTCTGATGTTTGGAAGTGAAATCCGGAATTGGAAAAAAGGAATGAATGTAGATTGAATGCGCCGGAAATCCAGTCACTAAGGCGCTTGCGTAGAAAATCTTTGGCCAATAGAGTGAGGAATGAACAAATTATTAGCGAATGTAATGCTGGCTGTAGTGTGGTAGATGGAATAAAGAAAGGAGTACTGAACTGTGATCCAAAAGTCATTCAGATAATCTTCTGATATGAATTTTCGTTTTAAAGAAGACGAACTTTTAACAACGATCACATTTTCACACTCTGACACAGTTAACATTCGTGGTTTGGTATGATTTGCAAATGGATTCTGTACCCAGTCGATGTCCTGTAACTTCCCCGGGAAATATTCTTTCGAGGATACTTTAAGGCTTATTAAATGCTTATGTATGTTTTTTCCACATCTGAACGTTTCATTTACGGGACGTGGAACCCTTGTGACCTTTCCACGTTCCAGGGTTCTGCGGACCACCTTTCGGGAAACGCTGGTCTAACGAATGCCTGTATTGCTGTCGTAATGGCGGAAAATTACTATTAAACCGGAATACGCCACAATTAATGAAACGTTCCATTGAACGATTTACACAATATCGATTAAAACACGTTAATCATGTCATCATCATCATCACCATTTTCAGCCGGTAGATTCCTCGAAAAGCAATTGCTTGTAAGTGAAATTCCTCTAATGTTACGATGCTCGAAATAATATACAACCTTCTTGTTCATATGTTTTATTATTAAACTAGCTGTGCCCGCGCGGCTTCGCACGCGTTGATTTTTAGTACGTTTGGATCGTCATAGAACTTTCGCGAATCTTCTAGAACATTCTCCTTCCAAAACTTTCAAGAAATTTATTGAATGTACAAGAACTTTCTAGACACACCGACACATTCCGCCACTCGGTTTAGAACCTTATAGAACTTTCGGGAATTTTCTAGAACCTTCTCCTTCCAGAACTTTCTAGAGCAGGTTTTTCCGGAACCTTCTAGACTCACCGACTCAGTCGGCGCGCCTATTTTGAAACAATCTGAAGCATTTGCGGCCTTCCCATAACAAAACAATGCGCTAGAAAGCACATTTTCATCACCCACTTCCACCCACGCACAGCCACCCACACCAAACTCGCATATTTTCGATTTGACACCAAGGGCTATCCACCACCATAACCACCGATGGGTAGTTGTGGCTGGTTGTGGAGAAAACTTGGCGGGTAGGGAAACACGGATTTCTTTATATATATATACATATATATATATATATATTATATATTTACATACGAATAAATCAATGAATGTGTGTTTCTCTTTATTTCAATTTATTTATTTCCGTATTAAATATTCGGGACTCGTTTCCTTAAATAAATGAAAAATATGTTTAATAATAGGGGGTATATATAAATATACTATTATAGATATATATATATATAATATATATATATATATATATATATATATATATGTTGATTAAAAATCAATTTGGCTAGTATACTTACATTAAACTAATAAATCAAAAAAAATTTAAGACATGCTTTTATACGCTTTCTTGGCATACATTCGTAATTGATTTTTTAACATCACCCAAACAGTATCCAAATATTAAACACGTAGTTTTAAAGTTTAAAACAAACTTTTTGGAACGGAGTTCCTTAACGCGGCTTGAGGTGGGAGTTGACTGGTATAAATCGTCACGTAAGAAAAAAACGTTATGCCCCCTCCATGCTACTTCTCTCTCCATCTTCATCGACACATCTATCTCTCTCTCACTTACATTTGAAATAGGATTATTTTTTCATACCAATATTGATGATTTTAATAATTTTCCACATTCCACATTTAGACATTTAATGTTCTAAATGTGGAAAATTATTAATTTTAATCGAAATAATGACCGAATCATGTCGGAAAATTTAATGATAATAACTCCTTCTTCAAATGGAGCAAATTTATTTTGTGGTAACATAATTATAATTAATATAAATTAACTTTGTTTAAACCACTTATTTATTGAAAAAAATCAACATGTTTTGAAGCCAATGGCTTCTTCATCAGGAAAACAAAAATAATATTTAAAAATCGAGTAAATATTATTTTTGTTTTCCTGATGAAGAAGCCATTGGCTTCGAAACATGTTGATTTTTTTCAATAAATAAGTGGTTTAAACAAAGTTAATTTATATTAATTATAATTATGTTACCACAAAATAAATTTGCTCCATTTGAAGAAGGAGTTATTATCATTAAATTTTCCGACATGATTCGGTCATTATTTCGATTAAAATTAATAATTTTCCACATTTAGAACATTAAATGTCTAAATGTGGAATGTGGAAAATTATTAAAATCATCAATATTGGTATGAAAAAATAATCCTATTTCAAATGTAAGTGAACTTTCTAGAGCAGGTTTTTCCGGAACCTTCTAGACTCACCGACACAGTCGGCGCGCCTATTTTGAAACAATCTGAAGCATTTGCGGCCTTCCCATAACAAAACAATGCGCTAGAAAGCACATTTTCATCACCCACTTCCACCCACGCACAGCCACCCACACCAAACTCGCATATTTTCGATTTGACACCAAGGGCTATCCACCACCATAACCACCGATGGGTAGTTGTGGCTGGTTGTGGAGAAAACTTGGCGGGTAGGGAAACACGGATTTCTTTATATATATATACTATATATTATATCTATATAATATAATATTTAATAGAATAAATAAAAAAATGTGTGTTATCTGTTATTTCATTTATTTTTATCGTATTAAATATACGGGTACTCGTTCCTAATAAATGAAAAATATGTTTTTAATAATATATATATATATATATATATATATATATATATATATATATATATATTATATATATATGTTGATTAAAAATCAATTTGGCTAGTATACTTACATTAAACTAATAAATCAAAAAAAATTTAAGACATGCTTTTATACGCTTTCTTGGCATACATTCGTAATTGATTTTTTAACATCACCCAAACAGTATCCAAATATTAAACACGTAGTTTTAAAGTTTAAAACAAACTTTTTGGAACGGAGTTGGAATATTTACTCGATTTTTAAGTATTATTTTTGTTTTCCTGATGAAGAAGCCATTGGCTTCAAAACATGTTGATTTTTTTCAATAAATAAGTGGTTTAAACAAAGTTAATTTATATTAATTTTAATGATAATATTTCGGAACAACCTATACCAACAATTTGTTTGAAAACTTGGCGCAAAGTGTTGACTGCCGCAACAGGATACATATTGATCACTTTCTAACTACCCGGTGATGAAAGCTTGTCGATATGCTGGTCCCCGTAAAGTGACAGTTACTCACTGTACAAATCACTGTACCAATTGACACCGCCTCGTGAATGTATGTATAAAAGATAAATGACATGCTTCAGTTTAACAAAATTTTATATTCTATGAATTATCAAAATTGATAGTAATAATTGAAGATTATCCCAATTATAATAATTTCATTGTCTGTCTGTCCGTCCGTCCGTCTGTCAGTCTGTCTGTTCCCGTAACTTCTTTACATAAAAAATTTTTTTTTCGAAAAAAAATGTACGATTTTTTTTACCACATATTATTTTTTTATAAAATAAATAAATACTCATTGCTTGGGTACCTACATGTAAAAGTACCGTCATTTTTGACGGGTTACAGCTAGTGTATAAATAAGTTGATTATCCCATTCCAAGAATAATAATTTCGAATGTCCGTCCGTAACTTTCTATCCAATAGCTGATCTCATTCCGTTTGCAAAATAAGTACCTACGATTACAAAATTATTATTAAACATAAGGGAAACATGGACTTAATGCTTTTTTAATAAAAAAAACTCTGAATCAGATTTTTTAAAAATGTTTCTTATATTTCCATAAATATTTGAGTTTAATTAAAATTAAAACTATTAAGAGTAATAAGTGCATCCATCACTACATCGCATGTGTCTTTGGTATTATCATTATTATCATTTATCAACATATATAATTCTCTGTGTAACAATTTACGTCATTGACGCAACCAGATGGCACAAATAATGATGAGATATAATACAATAATAAGGTATAAGTAGCAAAAAAAACATAATTCTCTATTTAATAATGTTCATTAAGTACTAACGTTATCAAGACGCTACGCTACTTAAACTGGCGGTTGAAATATATAATAAAAGTACGTCATTTTGACGGGTTATAGCTAGTTTATAAACAGCTAGCTGTAACCTGTCAAAAATGATGGTACTTTTACATTCCGGTTCTTAAAGAATAATTATTTATCAACTTATTTATAACCGATACCCATGAAATAGTAATAACGACTTTTATCAAAATATTTGAACTTTTTTTTCTTTAATATTTCTCCTGCCGGCTGTTAAGCGTACTATTTTAAGCCCTGGAAATTGTACGTAAAACTAAACGCGATACTGTATTTTAATGACAATATCAATCTAGCGACAACATTCCAGGACAGCAGCAAGTTAGTCCTATTTTCATAGCACAAGCGTTTAGCTTATTTCAAAAATAGTAAGAATATTGATGCGACATGCATCCCGTGTTCGCATCTCTATTTAAAAAAATCCACCGTATGATAAATGAATAAAGCACAAATTTATTTAATTTTTAATCATTTCTGTATGATTTTATAAAATACTAGCTGTGCCCGCGCAGCTTCGCACGCGTAGATTTTTAGAACACTGTTTGGATCGTCATTGAACTTCTAGAACATTCTCCTTCCAGAACTTTCAAGAAATTCGAATGCACAGGAACCTTCTAAACACACCGACACATTCCGCCACTCAATTTAGAACCTTATAGAACTTTACGGAATTTTCTAGAACCTTCTCCTTCCAGAACTTTCTAGAGCAGGTTTTTCCGGAACCTTCTGGACTCACCTACACAGTCATTGCACCTATTTTGAAACAATCTGAAGTATTTGCGGCCTTCCCATAACAAAACAATGTACTAGAAAGTACATTTTTGTCACCCACGCACAGCCACCCCCACCAAACTCGCATATTTTCGATGTGGACCAAGGACTATCCACCATCATAACCACCGGTAGGTTGTGGCTGGTTGTGGAGAGAACTTGGCAGGTAGGGAAACACGGGTTTCTTTATATATATTGATTTATTTAAAATTCGCAAAAGTCAGCATGTTTTTCTTTTAGCATCTGTGGAGATCGAAGCCCGCTGTGATTTCTAGCCGCACGCATCGAGTGAACCACCAATCAGGAGCTGTGGGCGACCAAGTTTCGACTGCTGAGTGATACATGACTCTTCCTTCGACAGTTGTAGCCTGCACATGCATTTTTTACTGAACTCCGCTCCCACTTTTACAAAATTTGCATCAATAAACTAACATTGTTAATCGTGAGTATAATTCAACACCCTGTGTCTAACTACCTATCCTGCCACTGCCATATTACATGCATACTCAATAAATATGTGGCATTTTATACAACAATTCATAAACCACCAATCTAGGCCACAAACACACACACATACGTGGAAAGAATGCCGCATAAGCAGATCGAGGCACAAGCACGGTACACGAGCTGTCTACAGGTCATTACACCGTCAGCAATTCCGGCGATTTATCCACAAACACAGCTACACTTGAAGAAAATTCTTTGTTCACAAATCATATAAAAAGTAGCGACCTCTCTATACGGGCATGTCAGTCATCCATCGATCCCCTATCATTGTCGTTGTAAGCGTATTTGTGTAAAACTTGTAACTGTTTTATCGACGGGTGGTGATCATTAAAAGCAGTTTTTCCAAATCCGTCACACAATCAAAAAGTCCCAAAAAATACAATAAACGTTACGTGCCAACACGAGAATATGTCTCTTGGCGGGTGGATATATTCTTTATCTCATAACACTACACTATCACAACTTATCCAATAGACCCTGTTTTTAATTTATTTAAACGGTTTGAAATAACCTTTTACAACATAATATAAATAGTTACATTAATTATTATAAACAATATTAAGAATAAAGAGTTTTTTATACGATCTTAACAGTAATATGAAATAAATAATATACCTACACATTATTTAAGAAAATTTGACAATATTTATGCAAGATTACTTTTTATACTCTTCGATAATATTTTTGAAGAAGTTAGTTAATTAAATTTTGTAACAGAGTGTAGATTTAACGTTGAAAAGGTCTACATTTTTGTATGTGTTTCCAATTCTCAAAATTCTACAGAGCGGTGCATTATATTCAGCATTGGTAATGTTATTATTACAATAAAACAGTGTGGGCGCTTTGGTGTATCTATATGGTACATGTATTTTACATTATCCTACTGACTTTGTTTTTAATTGTAATTCTAACTTTTGTTTATTATTATTTTTCTTTAAGTATTACGATTATATATTCATGTATTTTTGTTTTCAATAGAGACATATCTTAAGGCGGGGACAGTGAATGGCTTTATTCGGGCGGCCGTGCCACTTTGCAACGGCTTATACGACTGATGCGGTGTAGCACGGTCCTGCTAACTAACTAACCATCACGCCGTTTCCCCGCAGGAGTAGGCAGAGAGGATTGAACGCCACACTCTTCTATCCTGGCACACCACTTTTGCTTCGGCCACATTCATACATCTTCTCGTACAAGTTCTACGGTTGTTGCGGCTGTTAACAGGGCCATCCTCAAACACTTGTTGTATCCGATCACGCCAGGTCTTTCGCGGACGCCCTCTATTTCCGTTGCCTTCGACATTCGCCCTATATATTTTCTTAACCATCCTTTCCTCGTTCTTGCGTTCCACATGACCAAACCATCTCAGCACTCCTTTTTTTATTCCGTCTACCACACTGCAGCCGGCATTGCATTCACGTCTAATTTGTTCATTCTTTACTCTATCGACCAAAGATTTTCCACACAAGCGTGAAATGAATGTAGTTATAGGAAAAGAAGAAGAAGAAAAAAGTGGAGAAGCGAATAGGAAAGAAGAAAGAAGAGAATATGAAGAAAAAAAAAAGGAGAAAAGAAGAAGAAGAAGAAGAAAATAATGTAGTAATAGGAAAAGAAGAAGAAGAAGAAGAAAAGGTAAAGAAGAAGAGAAGACGAAGAAAAGACGTAGAAAAACAGTCGAAAAGTATAAGATAAATGGAAGAAGACGAAATGAATGTAGTAATAGAAAATGCCATTGCCAACTCCAGGCTTCACTTCCATACATTAGGGTTGGCACTGGAACGCCATTATGTACCGCTAGTCTTGCATCCTTTGACGGATTCTTTGAAAAAAATGTCAACCTGGAGACGATTGAGTAGGACCGATACGGAAGCTTTTTCTCTTAGAACGGTCCTGGTGTGTACTCCCCCTGCAGCGCCGCGTCGCGTCACGCTCCAGCATTATTATTACGGCGGCTAAAGTTTAGTGTAAACGTCTCTCAGCTTCCTCATCTCCGGATCCTTGGTATTCATGGCGGGCGATGTGAAGACGTTTTTATTGTTTACTGTACAAAGTCCGGCCGTGACTTGCGAGCTAACGCCGCCATTAGAGGGCGGGAAATACCAGAAGCAAAAATTAAATTTCTCCCATATCCACCGGGGGCGGAAGTGTCGGCGTATTTCAATAACCTCCAACAATCCCATTTTCGTTTATTCATTCGCACGCCCTTGCTACAATGTGATCAACTCAAAATGAATAACTTCTTCAAAAACAGCAAAATAAATTTATGGTGACATTAAGCATCTTTTAGCTACGGATCATTCTTTTGATATTAATAAGGGTTTACAAATTTTACATACAAATTATACAGAATCCAGTTTGATATATTAGAAATTTTGGAAATAAGAAAAAGCGTTAATTAATTGAATATTATATATATATTTATTTATTTAAGGCCCTTATGGGCTTTTACAATATACAGAATTTTTTTTTTAAATAACATAAGACAGATAAAATAATAATACAGTTAAAAGGTACAATAATAAAAGTTAAAAGGTAAAATAATAATACAGAAAAACATAAGACAGATAAAATAATGAAACAGTTTAAGGTACAAATAATAATAGTTAAAGGTAAAATAATAATACAGAAAAATTTATTGTCCATTTCCATTTCGTTGAGATGTAAAGAATTGTATCAGCTTTGTCCTATACACAGTTATACTATCAGCAAAAATGTCAGCCGCCTCTGCATGTTCATTCCCTAATGACTGTAATTATAAATAACCAGGTCCTTTTTACAAATACATAGATATCTTTTAAATTTATTTTCACGTTAAGTAGTTACTTCATTATTATTCATTTTCCATAGATGATTTTCTATATATTGATTGTCTATACTTTTTTTGAATTTAATTTGTTAATATACAATTGTATCCTGACGAAGGGGCCATGGGCTCTGAAACATGATGAAGTGGTGAAAACAAAGTTAATTTTTATTATTAATATTTAAAGCATTAACTTTGTGGTTAGATATTATAACAGATTGTTAGTTAACTTTGTAAAAACCACTACCAGATTTTAGGTCTACCGTTTTCGAGACGTACCCGTCTCTTCGTCAGGACTAACACTACACTACTAAATTCACAACACTTTATCCCTGATGGTTCATTGGGCTAATCAGTGCATGTTTGTCCCTGACAGACTAACACGCATGTGATCAATTATTGGTGAAAGTGTAACAATACTGTGGTTGAGGTGTGTAGTGTTGTGATTGTAGTGGTGTAGAGTTGGTCCTGACGAAGAGACGGGTACGTCTCGAAACCGGTAGACCTAAAATCTGAGAGTGGTTTTTACAAAGTAAACTAACAATCTGTTAAAGTTAATTTTTAATTATTTTATTGCAGAATCATTTTTATATTACTAACTTTAACCCGAAAAAAATATGGACTTATACATTTCGGATGCCAGTTAAGGCTATCTAGAGTAGCGTAGCGTCTTATAACGTTAGTAATGGATATTATCAAATGTACAATTAAGATTTTTTTGCTTCTTATATCTTATTTTTATATACTAGAATTTCAGTATTACATTAATTTAAAAGTAAGGACAGAGAAAATCAGGACGAAACAAACATTGAGGACTTCCGAGAAGAAGACAATGAGGATGATAGCAGCCAAGAGCTGAGAGATCGCGTGAGGAACACCAGAATAAGAAGAGAGATATGCAGCTATTGCATGATGGAGTAGGCAGCGAAGGAGGGAGGCACACACAAATCTCTAACTAACTAGCTAACAACTAGCTGTACACCCATGCAAAATCAAGTAACTGACTTACCGGACAGACAAACAACGATATTAATATATTTAGATCACACTGTTTCCAATAGGAGTAGGTGAGCATAATAAAACGACATAATTTTCTGTTCTGGAAAACTTTTATTTAATTTTTTTTTATTTAAAAGGTAATGGAAACCTAAGAGGTTTATGGGTAACATTTTTACATGATTCAATATAAGAAAATATAATAATATAATTTAGATACTAAGTAATTTTTTTATAGTTGGCCAAGTTTTAATATTTTTGTCACATCTGTTTTGAATTTGTCAGTGGTTAGTTGTTTGGTCTGTTGTGGCAGGTCATTGTATAGTTTTAGTCCGTTGCAAATTAGTCGGGATTGTACTGTTTTTGTTTTGGCGTGTGTTATGTGATAGTTTTGAACCATTCTAGTGTTGTGTTGGTGTTTTTCGTGTATTTTGTCTAATTTTATGTCTTCGTCTTGTATTTCGCCAATTGCTAGTCCGTGAATGATTTTAAGTGTTTTGATTTTTGTAATGCTTTCGATGTTTAGTTGTTATGTCAAACGGTATACAGTTTCAGTTGGTGTCCGGTATTTCAGATCATAGACCATTTTTAATATTTTGTTTTGCTGTCGTTGGAGTCTGTTTAGGTTAGTTTTGTTTCCGGTTCCCTTTACCTTTTACCTCGTCCACAATCATATATCTCATGCATGCTCTATGGTTGTTGACGCTTTTAACAGGGCCATTCTCCAATACTTGATGTATTGATCATACCAGGTCTTTCGCGGCGCCCTATGTTCCCGATGCTTTCAAATTCGCCATACACATTTTTTTTGCCATACTCTCTTTGGTTATACGTTCTTCCATGAACAAACAGTCTCAGCAATTCTTTCCTTCAGCAATTCTGTCTACTTACTATACATTAAACTTTTTTTTAAATAGAGAACTTAAGAAGAGAAGAAAATGGTGAAAGGAGAGCACAGAATACGTTTTATTTAATAGGTGTTGCATATGTATTCTTACTAATGTCACGGAACTGTGGCTGTCGGAGACAAATGAAAAACTCAAAATTAATCAAAGTTTTATTTTATAACCAAAAAGTTATTGGACATAAACTTAACTAGATCATAGTTCGTAAATACACAATCTAGAATATTTCACACACTTATGATCCAATTCCTTCATTCTCACTAATTATCTCAATTCATTCGTCTGCGGGACACTTTTTATTACACCGTTTCTATCGCTTTGATCACTTTTGAGAATATTCCGCTCAACTTCCCATGTTCTTAGCCCGAATATCTATCATTGGGTTAAACACACGCTGGGCACGTACCAAAACAATAACTGCCTCGCGTGCGCTTGCTTCCACCTTTTTACGCCAACATGTAAGTTTTCGAATGTTCGAAACCGTTCTACTCATTTACAGTATTTATTCGACATTTACAGTGCTTACAGTGCTTACGAGAATTTCCCAGTCGATTCCAAAGTGTTGTGGAGTGTTCGAAAGATTTCCAACTTTAACATCTCGTTACACTATTTTCAAATCAAGCTTAATGCTTGAGTTATGAAAATAGAACTCACCACTGGTCGGTCTACTGGAGTGAATCTCGAACCACTGAACACTGAATCACTAGGCGAGAGTCTTAACCATTAGACCAATAAGCTACTATATACATTTACATTCATGAAATTGCAAAAGATAACATAAAAATATTTAATATATATTATAGATATCTCACATAGACGAAACTATTTCTGCGAATGTATTTCTTATGGGAAAGTAGGTATAGAAGTCATTTGGGTGTACATAGGACTTATGACCTATCGTATGGTTGGCTTAAGTGATCACTTTACATAATGTAACATAAATTAGTAAGCATGGTATATTCTATCATGGGTGGAAATGTCGAATGTTACATTGTGTAAAGTGATCACTTGAGCCAACCATACGATAGGTCATAAGTCCTATGTACACCCAAATGACTTCTTTACCTACTTTCCCATAAGAAATACAGTTTCGTCTCTGTGAGATATCTATAATATACATTAATTGATTAATAATGTCTCTGTGACAAAAATCCAGCACTGTTCTGAAAGATTTGAACAAACTCAAAATATTCTGAATAAAAATATTACCAAGGATTTCATGTAAACTTTTACCGGGGAACTTACTGAATTCAGAGAATCGGCTTTCATAATTAATTTCTTAGGGTGCGATCACGTTGAATCGCCCCATGTCGCCAGCGTGACTGCATTACGTTAACACGTACCGGACACGCCTCACATATCAGCGGCATAATCACCGAGAGCCGTTCATTCTTACTGAACGCACCGTTGACTTCAGCTCGAATTGAAATTTAATAATTCAACGACCCGGAAATTGATAGCGACCGCGCGAGTGGTGATTATGAAATCAGACAGCAAATAAATATTTTCACTTATAAACACAATCTTAATAATTGACACAAAATATTTTAGTAAAAAGGTGTTTATTTACTAAATAATATTCAATTTTTTTCAATTTTCAATTTATTTATAAATAATATGTATATTACAAACAAAATGTTTAAGGCACACATATTAGGAAGTATATATCAAAATAAAATAATAAATTAAAAATAACATAAAATCTGGTCAAAGGTGTAGGAGAATCCCGCTTCGCAAAACCCCCTCAGACACATGGAATATATCAATACTCAAAGCGATTCTGTTCAGCATAGCTGTGGCTCTTCCAACAGGCATAACCATCGGCAGGTTGGTCCTGTATATTGGAATGTGAAACAATCTATGCTGACGATGTCTAATGTAATTATCAGGAACATACAAACCAATGCTCTGCATAATTTCAGGATTATCGATCAGACCGCGCAACAATCGATAAAAATGTGTAATCAAATATTGTTGGGAAGTTACTGGAAACAAACTTGATGGGAGCAGTATTGAAGTTTTAGTTACTTTAGTGCATTATGGGTAAATTTTTATCGTAATGGAAGTTGCGCACGTAACGCGTAGCGGGAATGCGATACCAGAACTAGCCACACAATATTGAATCTTTGTCAGCTATTATATTCCGTTTACATGCGAGTTTTCGAATGGTTCGATAGTTTTTGTTTCTCACTACAAGTGATATTTGAGAAACTATTTATTGCATTAACGATATAATTGTCAAATATTCGATATTTAATGCGCATTTCAAAGTTGTATAGTTTCGAAGATTTTGAATACGGAACCGTTTTAGGTCGAAAATTGATAAGACATGACAGTGGGTAGGTAGAATATTGGACTTTTTTGAAAATGCACACGTTTTTGGAAAAGGAACAATGTCTCAATATTGACCTCGTATTGAATTCTTGTCAGCTGTCGAATCTGTGTTTTCGGTCGTTTTTTAAGAAAGTTTTTGTTTGCAGAAGTATAACTTCTACCGCGACATGAGTACGAGCACAATTTTTCAATGTAATTTGGACTAATTTCGCACTGTTCGCTCGAGATTATTCCACAAATACGTAGGTAGTACTTTTCTTTTTCGCTATGCTTTTGTCTATCGGTTGTCATTCGCACGAGTTCACAATTTGCTCCTCATTATTTGTAATTTTTTCTGTTTCTACTTGTGGTAGTTCATTTGAGTATTAACATATATAAGTTGTGCCCCTTTTTCCCTAATGAAGAAGAAAAGGGGATAAAACAAAAAAGTACAACAAACGAAACAATAATGTACTCTCCTTTATTATTTACAACACCTTGCTAACGTTATACAAGTTTTTTGATACTTCTGCAATAAAAACCATCGGGTTTTGACAAGTGTGTCAGACAGAAGCAGGTGTCGAAAATTCTCACTTTTTTCTACTAAATATAACTAATATATAAGAAATAACTTTATAATACATATAGTGAGAAGGCAAACTCAACACCTGTAGAGCAGAAAATTTTCTTTCAAATAATGTATAACCTTTACTAATTCTTTTACTTTTGAGGCGTACTTTAAAATTTAAATAAAAACGCCATGGATGTACCAGCTAGCGTAGCCTTGTTTCGTTAGTGATGGACATTGTTACATAGGGATTTTTTTTTTTAATTATTGGCATCCATTTTCTGGAATTATGGCATCGGCTGAAGCGGCTGCAGGGCATGTCAATTTAGTAATTGTGCAACCACGTAAATTAAAATAAAATAGTATATTTTCATAAGTACGTTCTGAGATTTCAATTACTGGATTCAATTTCTGGATTTTATTACGCAGTGGGATAATTATATTACGCTATTTATAACCTGTTTGTAAGCTGATTAAAATATACAAATTTCAAAAAATATAAGCCGTGGGCCACTCTTTACAGACTTCCATGCACATTTTCTATGTAATTCGTCTCTATGAGACTTCTATAATTTATCTGAATTGAAAATAAAATAATTCCTCCACTTTATTTCACTTTGAATAAAATATAATTATCAAAACAAAACCAAAACAGTAATAATCATGAAAAAAAAATACATATATATCTATATATTACTATATATATATATATGATATATATAGATATATATATAATTATGTGAAAAATTAACAATTTAAATTATAAGTACTTTGCAAAACCTAATATTGGATTATTAATGATGTACTTATTAAGATTCGATTATCTGGATTCACTTCAAACTGTTGGTTGGAGTAGACTAGACACATAAAAAAGATGCGATTTTTTTATGAAATTTCTCAATATTTTTAATTTGATAATATTGACTTAAATACGAATATTTATTTAACTGTAAGTCCGCCCTCTACCTCCGCGGGTAAAGGTCGGCCTCCTAATGACGTTGAATAAGATTTCAACGAAACGTCGAGAATCGTTTCTCGGAAAAACATACGGTTCGTATAAAATATCCGCAACCAGTTACAGTAAAATACGAATATTAATTTTTATTTTCTCATAGAATGTCAACAGGTCCCCGATAGATTGTCCTAAGGTCCCAGAAAATTTAAAGACGTGAAAATATGTATTCAGAAATCCCAGTCGATAATGTTTTTGCAAATTATTAGTGGGCACGCTTAGATTCAGCGCTTATGGGATTTTATAATATTTTTTTCAATTGCATAACAGATTGCTCCATTTATAACATGCAAGTTATAACTTGGAGTGAGTACCTGTATGGAGGCGATCCTCTGCTTGATGCTTTCAATGCTATCATTAAATACATCAACATGATCGCTCAGTTCATTTAGGAGTTGCACACGTGCGTTATGGTGTGCTTATTCATTACATCCGTTCTGCATTTTGGGACATGAAATAGCGCGTGACCTCGATTTCGCAAATAATTATTTGGTACAAACGGGGCATAATTCTCTAGCAAGTTCGGAGCATCAATTGTGTTTCTTAAAATTATAACCCCCAACATGACTAGGCCCTCCTGTCTGCGCGACTCGAGGTTGCGATAGTTGCATTCCCTCAGCAGTACTTCATGGTTCATGAATTTAGGATATTCTCCTGTTCTGCGCATGTATAAGTAGCTCAAGAATTTCTTTTGAATCTGCTCAATCATGTCGATGTATTTCTTTTGGTGTGGGCTCCAAACTGCCATTCCATATTCCAATTTTGAACGAATAATGAAATAGTGCATTTGCCCTATGCACCTTTTGATATGTGTGTGACGAAACCTAAAAGCTTATAACACGTTGTAACTAGTTGTGTAAATATGTAAAACACATACATAGTATAAATGTGTTTTTATTATATTTTTGCTCCCTTTATATTAACTCGTGGCGTCTGCTTGCTTGCCGTCAACAAAAACTTTGGAACGATTTTTGACCATTTTCCCGTGATCCAATCGAGCTGAAACTTAGCAAGTAGACTCGTGGCGACGATCAAGATCTATCAAATTTTCGTTAAAAAAAAAAAATTATAGTATAATTTCGGATTTATAGAAATTTTATTGGTTTTTTCAAATTGTTTGTTTGATTGCGGCGGCCCGCTAACGTCGCGGAATATTTTCTAAATTTGCATTACTCCGTCGGTATGCATAATAGGTACTTCAGTACGAATGTCTAAAATCTAAATTGACTGACAAATATTTTAACAATTTAATCTTCAAAGCATGAAATGTCTTATCAAAGCTCAAAACATCTAACATTATAGAAATATAGTAAATTACTGTAAGTTTAGTGTTATGTTATATGTTTTAATTCGTCTTTAATTGTTGTTATATTTTACAAAGAAAGGGAGTATAATAAACACTTGGTTTTTATGGGTTACTTTTTTTAAATCTTGTACGTACACATAATTATTTGTCTTGTTGAGTAAATAAATTATTCATACATAAGTAACTGTCTTTGGCAAATAGAACTATTATGGTAGAAAGTCTACGAGGTTGAATTTTGGCAAAACCTCGCAAACGTATTTGGGATTTTCACGATGGGATTTTATGTATTGATCGTGCATGGGTTACAAATTATTGAATGTACCTGCATTTGTGACTTTAAAATTCGCAGTGAAAAGGTGAAAAAATCTGTTTTATTTTAAATAACAAACAAATAATATATTCGGCCCGATTCTGAAAATAACAATGTCTGGATCTTTAAGATCTTTATCCCAATACTTAATAGACGATAATAAAAATTAAAAATGTCCAGAGCGGATTTTGTAATTCTACGGCTCAAATACACTGTATTAAAAGATGATATAAGAAAGATTGTTTCTTACAAACGTATTAATTTCTTCATCCACAGCGTCCAGATGAAATATCATGGCTAAACTTGTCATGACCGCGTTCGGCGTTACCGCGTATTCAAATCTTCCCATCCATTTGACAGATATGTCTGGATCTTTAAGATCTTTATCCCAACACTTAATAGACGATCATGACAAGTTTAGCCATGATATTTCATCTGGACGCTGTGGATAAAGAAATGAATACGATTGTAAGAAACAATCTTTCTTATATCATCTTTTAATACAGTGTATTTGAGCCGTGGAATTACAAAATCCACTCTGGACATTTTTAATTTTTATTATCGTCTATTAAGTGTTGGGATAAAGGTCTTAAAGATCCAGACATTGTTATTTTCAGAATACGGATGATTATCCGGTGTGAGTAAAATTGTCAGTAATGATATTCCATCGCGTATTTATAAAATTTTATTGTCATCAAGATTGAAAGGTGACTTCAAAACTCAATCCATCGTATTCTAGTCAAAACAAATTTGATCATATTGATCACTTTTACTATTTGAAGGTATATATTAATAACAATATTTTAACGTTGTAATGAGATGCTAAAAATAATTTACGCATTATGTCACTTGTCACAAAACTACCGAAGAATTAAGCACAGCCTGTAACCGCCTAGAAGCGATGAGAAGGTTCTCCTAACAAATCCTAAAAATGATACGAAAAAAATCTAAGAGGTTCGATACCAGCATTTTCAGATATAAGTACAGTCGGCCGCGACGCGGATGTCAAAGTAGTCATGTTTGAAAGGCGAAAACGGTGCGAAGTCGGCTGCAAGCCGCGAGGCCAGGGTGTCCAGGTGCGATAATTGAAGTGACAGATATCGAGCGAATAATCTAATTACTTACCTAAGTGGCGAAGAAATAAGCGACAAATACTGCGAGTGAAAACTGTATGGAATGATCTAGTGAATGTTAAATACGTGTTACCCCGTGACAAGAAAGTGTTTATATACGAGTGATATATTGCGAAGTAGTGTGATTTAAGGAAAAGCGCTAAGTTTAATATTGTTAAGTGACTTTGTACATTGAGTAGTTAATGAATCAGTTATTAAAAAATCTAATAATTTTTCAGCGTGTTCATTCATTCCTCCCTCAGCCACGACACGTCATAATATTTTACATTATAGATGTATCATAGAGACGAAGCTATTTTTTATAAGTGAAGGGAGGTAATAAAGTCTTTTTGGGTATTATAGGGCTTATCGTAAGTGTTAATAATTCAGAAAAATGTCATGTACATATAAAAAGAATATTGCTTTAAAAAATTCGAATACAAAAATAGATATCTCATTATCTGTATGGGGATGACAAATTTCGGTAGTAAAAATACAACTCACATATGAAATAAGTTGTGCAAGTTTGAAATATGTAAAACTTTCCAAAAAAAAATTATAGATGTGATGGTCTATCACGGGTGGAACTGTGAACATCGCTTAAGGAAGCCGTACGATTGGTCGCGAGCCCTAAAAACACCCAAAAAGACTCCCATTCCTACCTATTTTCCCATATAAAAAATAGCTTCGTCTCTGTGAGATATCTATAATATGTCTTGATTGATATGACAGACTCAAAATATTCTAACAATATTTTAGTATTTACTCCCTTTATATTAACTCGTGGCGTCTGCTTGCTTGCTTGCCGGCTTGTCGTCAAAAAAAACTTTGGATCGATTTTTGACCCTTTTCCCGTGATCCAATCAAGCTGAAACTTGGCAAACAGACTCGTGGTGACGATCAAGAAGATCTATCAAATTTTCGTTAAAAAAATTAATAATTATGGTATAATTTCGGATTTTTAGAAATTTTATTGGTTTTTTCAAATTGGAATCATTAGAAAAGTTTGATTAGCAACGGCGTCGCGGAATATTTTCTAAATTTGAATTACTCCGTCGGTATACATAATAGGTACTTCACTACGAATGTCGAAAATCTAAATTGACCGACAAATGTTTTTAGAATTTAATCTTCAAAGCATGAAGTGTCTTATCAAAGCTCAAAACATCTGACATTTTAGAAATATATTAAATTACTGTAAGTTAAGTGTTATGTTATATGTTTTAATTCGTCTTTAATTGTTGTTATATTTCACAAAAAAAGGGAGTATAGTAAAAACTTGGTTTTTATGGGTTACTTTTTTTATTGAATGAAATCATCACTAAGCCATGTGAAGATTCTAACGGCACTTATCCACGTAATGAAATATCTCACAGATTATGATGAGATAAATCTCAGTATCATGTACATCATTCCAGAGTCAGATTATGTTTAGAATAGAATGTGTTTAGATAGAAGTATGTTTTTCATTGCTATGCAGATCTTTATGACCTTTTGAAGAGTTTCTTACAGCTTCCCTGGTTTTGCCTACACTATACTAGAGTGCCACCACTATAACTTGGCGTGCGAGGGAGGGCGCCCCTGTCGCGAAACAGAAGTTGCCAGGGTGTAAATTTATTACACAATACATAATATACTGAATGTCCGGTGACCAGTGTCAGAGCCTTCAATATAAATTTGGTCGGGTAACAGCGCGCTCCGCGGCGGCCGCTCTATCTGTCAAACTGTCGGACGGTAATATCGGTCCGTTATTTGCTTTTTCAGCTTCGCAAAACTTTGATACTTCATTGGCAATTGTTCTTGCACCACCCCGGACTGTTTTAGTTGTTTTGGACATAATAATTCAGTGTATATTGGTAATCAAGATGTCACAGCTCCCGAGCAAATACACAATTGTACTGAATGACAGGGCGAGGGGTTACCGCCGGGTGCGCGCGGGGCGGGTTTTAGTTCCAATCCTGCCGCACGCCAAGTTATGTTGGGCAGGCAATAGTCAATTTCTATCTAGAAAAAACAGTAGGTTCATTTAATTTTAAGGTTGTATTTGTATTGCTTTTATTTATTTTTTGCTTAGTTAAATTATACGGTACGAAAGAACCATTTAAAAACTTGAAACATATTTCATTTTTACATAAATTTTTATATTTGTACATTACATGAAATTTTTATCGATATTTTTTATAAATTTTAAAATTCATCACAACCATGTTCAAACCATAGTACATATATTTAATCTGAATATAATAATTTCGTTGTTTATCTATCCGTGACGTTCGTAACTTGCTGGAATGAAGCAGGAATTATAATTTCAGATAATTAGTGTAAGACTCAATGACCCAGGCAACACGCAATGGTCGCCCATCAAATTATCTTGATTTTTTACGGGCGTGCGGCTAGTGTAAATTATATTGTCCAATACTACTTCAGGTTGGATCTGGTGATCTACTTGTAATTAACATGTTTCTTAAATTTTTTTAATTGTTATTGTTTTTGTTAAACGTCATTTTTTGAAAAATTTCCATAATTAATGCTAATTATTGTGAAATAAAATAATATTTTTATGGTCAGACAGGTATAGCTTCATTATATTGCATTTGAATACATACTTATTGTGTTTGTTCAAATTTTTTGTTTAAAATATATGTTATACAATATTTTATTATCCTTGTTTTAAACATTTAATGCTTTCTTTCAATGCTAATTAATTTACGAAATTGTGAACGATATCCCTACTTGAGCAAAAGATTTTATATAGAGTTAGCACGCATTGTTAAAAGTATACTTAATATACTGGTTTATAAAATGTGTTAAATTGAAAATATTGATTTTCAGTCGTACTAGTGTATATGTTAAATAGTTCGGAAGAATATCATATTAAATATACATTAAAAATATAGAGTAAGGTAATAAAGTTATCATTACCAGCTGCGAAATACATCTATACTATTTCATGAGAAGGACTACAGATGTCTCTAGCATAGTCTCTTCAATTATAAAAAAATAGATTTCAAATTGGAACATGTACACAAATTTCAAAAAATTTTATAGTGTGTGGATGTTCTTACGATGGAATTGGTGAACGTTACGTTGTGTAGAGTGATCGCTTAAGTCAATTCATACAGGTTGCAAGTTGTAAGCCTTGGGCCATCGTATTAAAAACTTCCATACACGTTTTTCATATAAATAGCTTTGTCTCCGTGATACTTCTACAATTTATCTTTATTAAAGAATAATCTCGCAGTAGACAAATCCAGTTATTGCGTTCTCATATAAAAACATTGCTAAATATCAATATGAATTTCTTAAATAAAGGTAAAATAAATATAAAAAAAGTAACCCATAAAAACTAAGTTTTTATTATACTCACTTTCTCATTTACTAGTTGAAACATTTTTTTTTCGCTTAACCTACGCGTTGGGCTTCGGTCGGGCGACGCTACGAAAGGGAGTAATAAAAAAATTCCAAAAATGCAAAATTATACTATAATCAGGTTTCGCGTCTACCAGACGCGTTGACATATTTTCATACAACTTAATAAGTTGTATGAAAAAACCATTCAAAATTTGAAAAATCCGAAAAAAAAATTTTTTTTTAACGAAAATTTGATAAATCTTCTTGATCGTCGCCACGAATCTGCTTGCAAAGTTTCAGCTCGATTGGATCACGGGAAAGGGGTTTAAAATGGATCCAAAGTATTTTCGTCACACGAGAAGACTAAAGGGTGTAAAAATACTATTGTACGTTTTTTTCAATCAAATAAAATTATATTTTATGTTATAATACGCGGAAAACGTAGCATATTATCAATACCTGAATCATTACATCTCTTTTCAAAATACTCACAAGATGGGGCCGTCCCGTTGGAAGCGTCGACGTAAAAACTATATTTGACGTTTAGCCAAACAACAAAATAATCTTTCCGCCCGTTAAAAGGCTCTAAAACACGAGAGTGGCAAGAAACGCCAGCCATTCCGAGCTAGGGGATGATGCCCAAATCATCAGGCTGTGGATTCTCCACCCGGGGGCTGCGGGCGGAGCCCGGGGTGCGGGGGGGGTGTCAAGGCGTCGGCGCCGCAATGCGTCGTCTGCCACTGCGCACGCGCGCTCCGCGAGCATTCCCTTGACCCTACATCCACAACGCGCAATCGATAACCCCACAACGCGCTAAAACACGCGCATCAGTAAAAAAACCCAACAGCGGCAACTCCGAGCTTCGATCACCCCCTTATAAGGGTGGTTTTCTTTACAAACGGCGCGCGAGTTCAACATTTTTTTGCCGCGACTGGATACGAAACCAGTCTGGAAGCGGGCCACGAATGCGTGGAGTAATTCTGCCACGGAGCAGAAATATCCGACTGAAGATGCGACGTAAAAATAAACAGTTTATGCGTTCTCGTGCCTTGCTGCGCGGTAGCTCGTTTGAGCGTGGTACTCTATGTACTTGTGAAGATTTTATAGGTGTGGTTTGCACAGGTCGGGATGGAAACTGCAAATTGCGGAGGGAGTGATTTTTTTACGAAATAAAACAACAGATTAACGGGAACAACTTGTTTTAACATGTATTCAGGTGCAGTAACATAACAGGTATTCGGGAAATATTTAGTGTAAAATCATTCTTATGTTCTTATATATATATTCAAAAAATCAGATTATCGAAAATGTAAATATATTCTCTCGTATCCCGATAAAGAATCCTAAGTAAATTACCTTTCTTTGTGAATTCAGTACCTACACGGAATCTATCTAAATATTTGAATTTTAAAATGAATACAGTCATAGTACCTCACAACACAAGATAGGTTACCTTTTTCTAAAAATTAAAATTTTACAATGTAATGTATTTTCATTCCTTTCTTCCTTCACAGATAACTATTCACGTAACGCACAAGCGAATTTTAACATCAACACGAGGTACTCACCAGGCTTAAAAAATATTATCGCTTGATGTTGCTTATGATATAAAAATAACACACAATCTAGTTTATATTCCGGAACTTTTTCAACGAATATCTTTCCACATCCCAGACATTCACTTACTTTTCATCTCCCCTTTTTTATGACCAACTCAAAACAAAACTCCTTTATGTACAGATTCACAAATTCATTTAACATAGACTATCACCACATTGACATTTTCAACTCTACGATAAGAAACATAAAACAAACAATATCTACACAACCGCACCCAAACTAATTCGTACAATTTATCTTCCCTTCTGCTCCCGTCCCACATTCCCCTCCACCCTCTCCACTCGCTGTTAAAATAATTAAAAAAAAATTTTTTACTACGTCACACTTGTTCTAATAAATTATCATATTTTATAAACTATGTTCTAATAAATAAAACTATGTTCAAACAAATTACTATATTCAGTGGAAAATTTGTAATAATTTTATATTTATTAATGTGTTAATATGCTGTTAATTTTCCCAAAAATAAATAAATAAATGGTTTTGGTGCAACATAAATATTTTAATATACGAGAATGTCGTGATCAATTTTTCTCTTTAAAATTGAAACTATTCCTTTGTTCACAACTGTCAAACCTTTAGCTCTATCAATAGCAATAGAAATTGTTTTATTTATGTCAACCCCAGTATTTTCCAGATATGTTTCTATAGCATTCGCAATATCTTCTCCGCGTGTTTGTCCCTTGAGCGTCAACAGTCCAAGAATTTCTTCTTTGGGACCTTGTGCCAACGTATATCGCCGTATAACTAATATCACACGATTCATTAGTTGTAATTGACATTGCGGAAGCTGGCTTAATATATTCGACTTGCTGCTCTATTACATTCGAAGACATTTTGGCAATTCTATCTTGCACCATTTTCGCAGATGAGCCCTCCGGTTTAGGATGAGTTGATGCGGTGTTGATGATGTAAAGTCACGATGGTTTTACAGAATTTATTGAATTGCAAAAGTAAAAGTTATAAAGAATACAGTAGGTACGGAGGTTATAAGTGAAAGCGTGACGTTCGAAGGTATGACGGCGAGGGCTTCCGCTGTACGAGCCGTTCACTAGGGAAGTGAGATAGTCTGCTCTGGAGCCTACCGTTTTTATAGTTGTTGTGGACAAAGGACTCGGTGTATTA
>JADDOH010015546.1:0-24222 GCA_016648135.1 Agrypnia vestita
AAATGTAAAAATTAAAATGAGACCTCGCGTATTTAGCAAAGATAGGTCTTTTATAAGACTTATTTAAAATCGAATCTGTTAGTAACAACTCCTTTATCTTTTAACAGCTTCCCGCGTGATTAGCATAAAATAGGTATCTTTATAACGCACAGCTAGTTTCCAGAGATCCACCAATACTATACTTAGTAAAACGAAAATTTAACTAAATTTGAACTCTACCGTTTCCTGAAATTCTGCGAATATTATTCTGTGAACCTAGTAAGACGACAAAAATAATTTACTTTATAGAACATAGTGATTTCCGAAGTTCCGACATGCCAGATTAATTACCTTTATAAAATAAAATCAAACCCGCACTCTGAGTTAAAACTCTTTTAACATGACCTCGCGTATTTAGCATAAGATAGGTATTTTTACAAGATTTATTAACAATTTCCCGCGTGTTTAGCATAAAATAGGTATCTTTATAACGCACAGCTAGTTTCCGGAGATCCGCCAATACTATTCCTGTATACTTAGTAAAACGAAAATTAACTAAATTTGAACCCTAGCGGTTCCTGAAATTCTGCGAATATTATTCTGTGAACCTAGTAAGACGACAAAAATAATTAACTTTATAGAACATAGTGATTTCCGAAGTTCCGACATGCCAGATTAATTACCTTTATAAAATAAAATCAATCCCGTACTCTGAGTTAAAACCTTTTAACAGGACCTCGCGTATTTAGCATAAGATAGGTATTTTTACAAGATTTATTAACAATTTCCCGCGTGTTTAGCATAAAATAGGTATCTTTATAACGCACAGCTAGTTTCCGGAGATCTGCAAATATCAGTTCTATATATGCAGGACTAATCAACTTAATAAAGCGCAGTAATTTCCGAAGTTCTAATATGCCAAATTAATTACCCTTTATAAAATAAAATCAAACCCGTACCCCCCTTTTCTTTTAACGTGAGCAATAAACAATGTCGAAGAGTATATTTACCCGTACACAACTTTCACTTGAAATTAAACTATAATTTTCAACCACTGGGACACTCTAAGTCGACGGTAACTTTCACTCACGGTTCTATCACTCGAAAAAACAACCGACGCGGATTTTGCACTCTCGTAGACGTTCACACCAACTGCCTGAATTCTGCTGTGTCTTGACATTTTAAAACCCCCCTAGCAGCCAAAGGTCCTAAGTCGTGTGTTTCCAGGATTTTCAATATCCTACTTTCCTTGAAACCTAAATCTTTGTTCCTAAGATTCAATTTGGCAAAAAAAACCCATATCTCCCCTCGGATATGTCAGTTGATCCCACCTCCTGTTGCCGTCTCTGTCTCCGTCCCTGTGCCTGTTTTGGGACGGACTCAGTGGCTTCGGACGATTTGAACTCGCTTCACAAGCGCGATAATTAATTTTTAATATTTAATTTCTAAGTTCAGTCTATATTGTCGTTTGATCAACCGTAACTACAATCTATCGGGTACTCCCCTAATCATAGTTGATGTTTCTTCATTATCTACCATTATCATGTCCCGTTCCCTCGTATTTTCACTCGTCTTTATCGGAAATTTAACGATCCTTGGCTGCTATATCATTGTATCAATTTCCCTACACTCAACATGTACACACTGCATACCTAGATAAAACAATCGTTCAAAGGTACTATACCTAATTTTAAATTAATTTTGGGCGATCTTTTCTCGTGGATCACCCAATGAATCCTGTCTTATGACCGCGGCTCTCCGCGCACAGGGACGTATTAGTTCCCTCCGTTGCGGAATTTAAACATAATTTGTAACCATTTATTATTATTTTTATTGGCAGTAAGATTGATCCACAAAATAACTATGTTACATAGACAGTGAATATTCTCGAACAATATAATACTGGAAGAGTACTATTCGCTATAACACAATAAACTATTAATGTAAGTTAAAGTAAATTTTTAAATTCACTGGAAGATTTTTAAGATCGTTTTGCTTTTAATTTTTTTTCCCAAAACAAAATAAATAAATAAATAAATAAACACACAGATACACACTCACACAACCCACTATTGGACATGTTTTTATTATTCTTTTATCGATTGTATGTATGTGTTTTCGCGTAATTGGCCCCAAAACTCTGTGCATCAATTATTGTCTTTTCTTCAAAGATTGATTAATTATATGGCTGTAAGAAACCCAATAAATGAAAACAAATAAAACAAATAAGTAAATAAACCTCCAGTGCCGCAGGCAAGGCGTCGGATTAATTCAGTGCTCATTTATTGCCAAGGCACTGGACGCCTCCGCTGATAACTATATACCGCTCACCATGTTCTTAGAGGTGTGTTGAAAGATTGCTAGTATCTGTCGAATCGGTCTCAAGTAGTTGTCTGTATTTGTACGTTTATCATTATTACATGCTCTTGCTATATCCGTTCCACTTCACATTATTGTTCCTCCCGTCTTCGAATTTCTATCACACTATGTTCTCCTATGTTTTTGGTACTTATATGCTTGCTTTTTACTTGCATTTACTCCTATATATATTTGTTTCATTTATCCATCCATCTATAAGATCCCCATACGCTTTATCCTTTTATTTCATGTGTATATGGGCCGCAAATTCATATTATTTTATTTACAATATTCTTATCTGGATACACTTGTTCAATTATGTTTTGTGGTTATTACTACCAAACCCGGCGAAATCTGAGCTAGAATAGCCAATCGTATACACGTTACCCGTCCTGTTGAAACTACGCTAACGTCGGACAGGTTTGTAGTGATTACATAGTTAATATATTGTATCTATATTTGAGTATATTATTTTCTTGTCGTGCCATTAATATGCTTACACGTTATCGTTATCTCTTTCCTAACTGTATATACCGTCATTGCACAATTACCTATCTGTTGTAAAAGCCTGAAGAGCGTTAGTCTACAGATAAATATAATAGAATTATAGTTAACTTTTCTACCCGCCTACGTTATTCGACTCCCGCGAAACGAAAATGAATCATTATTCGCTCCTCGATAGAGCGTCAGTCTACAGATAAATATAATGGAATTATAGTTAACTTTCCTATCTGCCTACGTTATCCGACTCCCGCGAAACGAAAATGAATCACTATTCGCTTCTCGACAGAGCGTTAGTCTACAGATAAATATAATGGAATTATAGTTAACTTTCCTATCTACCTACGTTATCCGATTCCCGCGAAACGAAAATAAATCATTATCCGCTCAGTTAAGGTCACCCCTCTGGTACATCGTATACGTTTTAATCCGTGCTTCACGGCCAATTCCTATAAATTATTTATGGGGCGTTTTCCTCTCGCGATCCCCCGATTAGACCTGCCTTCCTTACTTTTGCTCATATTCTGCTATCTCTCTTGGGCGGCAATCCACTCGAGACCACGATTAATGACACTTAAACGGTTTCAAAAACCCAGCAAAAAAGTCAATAATTCAGAAACCTCGTGGAACTGTCAATATCATCGTCACCTTAGAGTAGACGTTAATCGGTTTTTTAACGGCTTAAACTGCAATAACCGCGACCTAAATCTCTGAAAACCATGTTCAGCATTTTTTTATGGGAAGCACATGTGGACCGCTCGGACCGCATCGATCGTCAACCATTTGTACCAAACACGGCTTTACCACAAGATTAATATGATTTATAAGAATTGATTAGTAACTGCCCGTAACCTATATCCGATCAATCGCTACTAACTCCCTCCCAATACTAGCCCCAATACATCCCCAAATTTTTGTAGCCCCAATACTCCGCCAGGTGGACTTAGCTCAATTTTTCCCGCGTAGCATTTAAATCATCTTAGAGTTCAAAATAAAAATAATAAAAAATAAAAAAAAATCTATAGAAACAGGTGATTCATCACAAGATCTTCTTGAATTTTTCGGCAATCGTCTAGGGAGTTCACTTTTGCGAAAATCTTCATATCATCCGCATAAAGTAGGAAATTAGCGAAATGAAAGCAGTTTTGTATGTCATTTATATAGATTATGAACAGTAATGGACCCAGTAAACTCCCTTGAGGGACTCCAGAGGAGATGCGAGCCCAGTCAGATTTAAGACCGCCGATGACAACTGCTTGGTTTCTGTTGGTAATGTAGGAAATAAGCCACCTTAGTAGGTCACCGTGGATTCCTATTTTTATCAGTTTATCAGCTAAAATGTCATGATCGACTTTGTCAAATGCTTTACTGTAGTCTGTGTATATGGCATCGGTTTGCGCTCGTTGATCCATTGAGGATAGCGCGTACTGCGTGAAGGTTAGTAGATTGGTGACAGTGGATCTTCCCGCGAAGAATCCGTGTTGTTGGGGATTAATGTATGGCTTTATGGCGCTAAATATCTGGGTATAGACTATTTTTTCAAAGAGTTTACTGAATATTGACAATTTTGAGATTGGTCTGTAGTTAGTTACGTCATTTTTTTGACCAGATTTAAAAATAGGGGTTATGTGCGCATTTTTCCATTGATCCGGGAAGGTACCTTCATTAAGGGATTTAATAAAAAGTAAACAGAGTGGATGGACGATACTGGAAGAGCATGCATGTACGAACGAGGGGGGAATACCGTCAGGCCCTGCGCCTTTATTCAAATCAAGACTATTTATATGATCTCGTAAAACGGTTGGGTTTATCGAAATTTGTTTAATGTCAGCCGGGCCAAAGTCGACTATAGAGGGTGGGTGTGCCCCTGAGGTATTTTGAGTAAATACGGATTTAAAGTATTGTGAGAATAGGTTGCAAATATCTTGTCCATTCACTGAGGTTTGGTTAAGGTATATGACTTTATTTGGAATAGTTGATGATTCATTTTTTGATTTCGCGTATGACCAAAATTGTTTAGGGTTCGATGTTATTGCATTTTCTTTTCTTTGGATATAATTACTGTAATGTGACTTTGACAATCTTTTCAGCCTGGTCCTCAACAGGGAAAAAGTTTCGTAATCAATTGGGTTTTTGTACAATTTGAATTTTTTTTAATATTTGTATTTTTCCTTGCATATTTTTATTAGAGATGGCGTGTACCACGGGGGATACTTATTAGACCAAATGTATTTGAATTTTTTTAAATATTTGTATTTTTCCTTGCATATTTTTATTAGAGATGGCGTGTACCATGGGGGATACTTATTAGACCAAATGTATTTGAATGGTGCTTCGATTAATTTTTCAAGAATATCATAGAATAAAGATGTTGCATCGTTCGTGTTGAGCTCTTCCAAAATAGAATCCCAGTTCATCGTGTTTAGCTTGTTGTTTATTGTTATATAATCTCCGTTTCGAAATTGTACTACTTTTTTCTTAAGCTGGTTTATTTGGGAAGAATCCACGGAAGCTGCAAGAGTTATATTGATCGCTATATGGTGTGCGTCTTCTGCAACTAGTGGATCATCACTCGCCTTTGCTTCTATAATGTTGTGATTGCAGAGAACTAAGTCGAGAATTCTACCCAAACTATTAATTGAATTATTGAATTGTTTTAAGCCTAAGAAGTTTATTGTATCACAGAACTCTCCGCTCAGTGACCTTGTATAGTGGGTTGGAAGGAGATATTTATTATTGCTGATACTTCCCCAGGAAATATCAGGGAGATTGAAATCGCCGAGTATGAGAAAAATGTCAGAGGGAGTAGAGCCTTCAATAATATTGTTTAATTGGTGAAGGAATGTTTGCAGAAGGGAAGAGTGCGAGGGTCCGCCGTTTTGTAGCGGTACCTATTCAACCCTGTACCATGTACCTATCGCCCGACCCAGATTTTTGTTTATATTAATACAATAAAAATCTCTGCGATATAAACAAAGGGGTCGAGCTAGAGACATGGTGACACCACACCGCACCGGTCGGGCTTCTGCCGTAAGATCGGGCAGACTTCCACGCGTCATCATTTCTCTTTGTCCGATCATTTAATCATTTATATACGTGTTTAATATTTTTTACCATTTCTTTTATAATTAATAATGTACTAATTTATACACTGTAACCTGTACATCTCGCTTTGCTCCCGGAGCCTACCGACGGTCGAGAAATAAACTTTCAATACCAATCGGTTTTTCATTCCATCGACTACGAAACTACCCAACATATTATTTTATAAATCTGTATTGGTATTCGAAAAGCAATTGAAAAATTCAGTTTGGAGTATGCAGAGTTGGACTATATTTATCTTTTCTAATAGTTGGACTAATACATAAAATATGGAAGGCAATGGAACCCAAATGAGTCTTAAATAAATATATTTTGGAATATTATTTTAGACTCATTTGGATTCCCATGAATCCAAATGAGTCTGAAATAATATAATTGAGCAGAAATATAAAATAATTAAGTTTTTAAAAATTTTCCGAAATTCTATAATTTCAACTCATTAAATCGTGTTTTTGTTCTGGTTCTCTTGGAAGATTCGAAATTGTGACCGGTCTTGATATTATTATACAGAATGAATCATTATTATATCAAATAATCTATATCTATTCTAATATTATAAAGAGGAAAGATTTAATTGTGTGTTTGAATTGAATAGGCTCCGAAACTACAGGACCGATTTGAAAAATTCTTTCACATTCAGAATCCTACATTATCTGATGAACATAGGCTATAGAATATTTTCAAAAGGTTAGGGATCCGTATGAAAACTTCGATAATGTAACCCAACGTGTGAAAAAATTACGAAAAAAAAACCTTATATTGCGTACGCTGCGAAAATTATTGCCAATAGAGCAAAGTAATGTACTATAGTTTTATAGAGGACATTAATATCTATAAAAAAGTCTGCGATACCATATATCTAAGTATTGCAGTTACGTTACAATAAATTATGTTAACATTAGATGGAAACATTGTTTTTTAGAGAACAGCGGACCCTTTGTTTTCCCTCACAAACTTATTTTTTACTTAATCCTTAACCCGTGCAACGCCGGGTACGACCAGCTATAATATTTTGGTCCAATTCGTAAATGTTGACCAGTATGAAGTTAGTACGAAAGGACTACAAAAATATTGCACAATGTCTCGCAACAACTTCACTTTTGTATTTGTTGTACTTTTCGGTTTGGTGTGCTGTCAAAAATGTTAGCCGGGAACAATTACCGGCGATAATTCGGAATACTCTCTCGAATCTATCAAACGTCACCATGGCCATTTACGATAACAAACACTGGCTACTCTCCCATATAAGAAATTCGTTCATATCCACCGATGACACAGGCATGTGTGAAATCGTCATGCTGGGAGAGGATTTTCCCAAACTACTTCGTGCCAAGAGCATAGCGGAGAAAGGAAAAATTGAACTATCTACGCCCTCCAAGACGGCTGACGACAGTAGTGATGAAGAATTTGAGAGGGAACGCGTTATGGAATTCGACTGTTACCCTGAGATGGACCAGAGTGACGAGGATGACATGGACCCTCTGACGGAAAGCTACGACTTGCAACATGATATGGATTTTGGAATGCACAGGTAATAGAAGCTTCTAGTAAAAGCCTCGAAATGCAAAGAATAGTTTTTGTTTGTTTTTTAATGTATTGGCCTTTGAATGAAATAGAAAGGCAGAGCCATACATAAGTGATATTCTTCAGTCAGATTGAAAGTTTTCAGCTGTGTTGTAGGCACTTTATGCCTTTCCATGTTTGAGAGATGGAGATTGTAAGGTTTACTATGAAAAAACTTCCTCGGATCTCGTTACTACTATTAAATTAATTTCCTGTGTGAAAAACTTCAAAAAATTACTTCTTACCATTCTTCGGGGCCATCCATAAATTACGACGTCACACGGTAAGGGGGGGGAGGGGATCAACAAAGTGTGACAAGGGGGGAGTCACAAGCTTCATGACTTCACACGTATAAATCTTAAATATTAAAACTCGACGAAAACCTTTAAAATATTAATATAGACATCAAATGTTCCTGACATTATCCAAATCGAGAACGAAGCGACTGCTACGCCAGTCATAAATAATATAAAGGAATGGGTTCAAAGTCCATGGACACAAGATGATTAAATTTTGTATCATTCATTTGTGTTATGTTTTGTAATATTTCTAAAATGGTTAATATATTATTGATTTTATGAAAAAATATTTTAATTAGAAATATGTAAATAATTTTGGAATTCCTGTTTTATTTTGATAACTTCTAAAATTGAAATTGCAAAATATGTGACATCACACCAGGGGGAGTCACACAAATGTGGCCACCACAAAGACGGGGAGGGGGGGCTCCAAAAATCATGAAATTTGTGTGACGTAATATATGGATGGCCCCTTCTAAGTATTAAAATAATTCATCCTTCTTTATATTTAAAATCTGTTTTGCAATTTGCGTATTGTCTGTTTGCTAGTCTATCAAATGCGATATCAAAAAAATGGTAAATTAAGATTTTTTTCATTATCAAATAGTTAAGACAGTGTAATAGCTCGTTCTAACTATTCAATATTTTTAAATTGCAACATGTAGTTTTCATTTATAATATTTTCAAATCTACCAGTATTATAAGTAAACTATGAATCTGTTGAACTACAAGAGGTGGCTGAAATACTCTGTTAGTTCAAAACTGTTTTTTATATTAAGTATATTAGTTCCTTCAACAGACAGCGGTCCAATACTGCTCAAAAACTAGAGAAGATGGATCTAGCGCAGAGAAAAGCCGCTAAAATCAAAGTGGTCAAGTGGGAAACCCCTGGTGTCCTCTCCGACCAGGAGCGTGAGCAGCTCTTCACGAGAAAGGAAATCATTCCCAAGAAATCAGAAGCTAAAGCCAAAGGAAAGTCCCTGCTCACTGATCAGCTTGTGAAGTGTCCGTTTCTCCCTCAAAGCAAGTTTCTGGAGTATGCCAAGTTTGACGGCACTGCACAGTTTGGCCTGCCCACAAAGACATACAAGATATTCATGACTATGGTTCCCGAATCGCAAAGGAATTATCCTATCCACGTCAGTGTGGTGGCCAGTGCAAAAATTTTAGATTTGATTGGTTTCACATGCTATAAATACAGGTAATTTAATTTTGTACTGAATTATTTTACTTAGTTTTTTCGAAATTCAAGGGACCCAAAAAAACATTTCGAATTATGCAGAAACTTGTTAATTAAAAAATCAAAGGAAAAAAATAACAATTTCGAAAACGCATCTTGAAAATGCGAATATATATTATGCTAATACAAAGATCGTGACATTTCTATTACTACAGTACCCGATATTGACATATTTATTGTTTTCTCTTCTGAAAAAAATCGAAATATTTCTTCAATTTCGTCAAATTTAAATTTTTTTTCAAATTATGTGAATTAAAATACATTGATTAATGGCACAAGGAGCTAAAAATTATTTCGAATTAGGAATTATCGGAGTTTTCGAATTATCGGAGTTAATCAATTATGAAATTAATATTTTGGAACTTGTGTGAGTTTTAAAAATTTCAAATGTTACGGTTCAAATTAACGGGGTTTTATCCTGTATTTTTTATTCTAACCTAAATTCTTGTGCTATAAAAATAGTTCTAACTTGCTAGTCTTCTAAAACAAGGCTCACATCCTGTCCACTAGATCAATAGGTAAGTGTCTTAACCACTAGATAAACAAGCTACTGTATTGTGCATAGATTTTTTCCATTTTTATTCACTAAATTTCATTCAAGGATACATCATATCACCCTACATATGTTTTTTTCCTACACATTTTCCTCTTCGATGTCTACAAAGATGATAAAAACATGTAACATTGCTCCTACAAAATGTTAAAAAATTCCATTACCATTCTTCTTACTTTTATTATAACGACAAAAGATACAGGATTTGCTGTCAATTCTATCATGTCAAATTTGTCGGTCAAACATCAAACAAAGTAATTTATTTTGTTATTTTACATATTTAATTTTAGCTGATTTAAAAAAAATTAAGATTTCAAAAATGATTAATTTCTCATCATTATTGATGAGCTATTTATAGTAGAGTAAAAATATGTTATGAAATTTTTTAAAGCTCTATTTTTAACTCAGTTTTCGTGAAAATTTTACTAAAGAAACTTAAGTACTGAAAAATATTCCATTGATTATTGACATTTCCACATTCATAATACTGAATTCTTCAGCTTCTCGTCTGAAGTGCAATTGGCTAGGCTGTGGAATCAACCACGCGCAGATATCGCATCATCACAGAACATCTTCAAAAGCCTTTTTACCTTCCCCAAAACCTAGTTTAAACCATCCATCTCCAACTCGCCTCGTTACCGTGTAGCTAGTTTTGTCATTATAACATTTTTTGCACATGATTATAAAATTTTTGATGATCGTAATTATTTTCTTATTACGGTGATCATTATTACAGTATAGCGCATCCAGAATTCGCATTAGGATCTGTCTCATCTTACGGTCTCTTCATTTGCGAAGATGACGGAGAAGTCGACTGGGACTTTCCATGCCTGGATGCCAGAGAAGCCTGCTCCAAATTTGGATTGACATGCCTCGGTCTGGTTGACTTAAAATCCAATGCAGTGATGAAGAACAGTGATATCCACACTTCGTCCATACCTGAAAAGGGTGGCTTCAACGTCATAACTATTCCTGACGATAAAAGCAACGATCAGAGTATGAGAAGTCGATCGGCCACATTTGAGTCCAAAGAGAAGCAAGCTCCAGAAGCTGTGTTGCAGCCTGCCAAAACATCTAATATCCGACACGTTAGACCGGGACATACCAACACTTGGAACGTCACGTTTGGCTCGGACACCGCTAAGGCGCAGAACGTGGTGGCGAATAGTTTGCAGCCAACTACTAGCTCAGTACCAGCTAATTACGATACAGAAATTGGTAAGTGTTTAGTAGGCACATGCAGTCAATATATATTGAAGCATGAGTTGTGCATAAACATATATTTTGTAAATAATGCAAAATTAAATATTTATTTCACAACATTATGTATGATATATTAAAATAAGAGTAATCAAAATACATAATTCTCTTTGAAACGATATCCATCACTAACGCTGCTAGATTGCGCAGCTAAAATGAGATATAAAATAATGAGGTATAAAATGCAAAAAAATGCATAATTCTCTATTTAACTATGTATGTCCATCACTGACGCTACCAAGATGTTACGTTATATACATGCCATGTACATGAACAGTGCCGTCTAGCGTAACGTCACTGACACTGCGCTAGATGGCACGTCACTGACGTTATGCTAGATGGCATGCACTGACGTTACGCTAGATGGCACGTCACTGATGTTACGCTAAGTGGCACTGTTCTTACAGCCTTAACTCGCAGCCAAAATATATAGTAAAAGTATGTCGTTTTTGACAGGTTATATAGATAGTGTGATATTAATTGTGATAAGGTTTATTATGAGACATATATTTTATTTGATAATTATTTTTATTACATATCTCGATTTAAGTTCGGGGATTAGAATTTCAACACAGGTTCTTAGTATTATCTTCTAATATAGTACAAGACTGAATGATAGTTAGAAATTAAATTGATTATATTATTTTTGCTCTCCCATAAGCCTCATGACTTATGAGAAATTAATAACTTTATTATGAGCACAAGCCTATCTTTTATTTTGTATTCTATATATGTCCCCACATACTCTTTAACAAGTTTCCTTGTAGTCGCACAACTTCATATTTTTAAAAATGACATAATAATAGAATATGGTTTCCAACTCCGATGTTTTCAAGGGCAAGTATACTCAGTGATTTCAAAAATTAAATTAAATTTAAATAGGGGCAAGTATTAAAAAGTTATTACATTTTAAAGTTTTGGATTTTCACCATACATTGAACCATAGAAATTTTAACAAATTTTTTTTGCCTAATCTGTTCCAGACGTGGGCATGGAATGGATTAATCATTTTATTTTACTTGTGTCAAAGGGAATGAATTTTTAATATCGAATATGAATTACGTTCACGATAGTCTAATATATTTCATAAGATAAGTCAGAAATATTGAAAAAAATGCCGCTCATCTCCTTAACTGTTAACATTTCGTCCAAAGAATAGTTGAGTAATAAGAATAAGAAAGTTTTGGCTACTAGCTATGAGACACCCTGTATATATTTTAATTTTTTAATATATAATAGCATTCTTGATTCAAACTAACTAACTTTTCTACCAGGCATCAATTCTTTTTTTTAAAAATTGATTTCATCATTTTCACAGCAAGCAAGTCGCATCCTTCGTCTTCCCCACAGGAAACGGAGGCACTTAACCGAATGAAAGTACACGAAAAGGTCATTGAAGCCCCGCAGTATCAATCATACAGAGTGAGAGTAGCCAACCGCGTGAGAGCAAATACACAAATCTTGCTAGGAATATCCGGGGAGAGGATTGAAATAGACCCCCTCTACGCTGGATCTAATAAATTCTGGGTAAGTGATAAGGTGCACATAAATATGAATTTTCAAACACTCAATTTGGGAACACCACCTGTTAGGATGAAGATTTAATGTAGGATAATGTTTGTAGATCAACTAATACAAATAGGACTGTGCTGACTGCCATTTCAGGCTAAATTTTATCATTTTATTTCAAATGTGTGTTGGGACAACATCTAGCGAATGTCAGTTCATTGATAATAATTAACAAAAATATGGTAAAAATTCAACATTCTACTCCAAAATTGATGAACGCCTATTCATAATATGTAATCTACACAGTGCTAATCGACTGAAGTCGTTTGCAAAATTCATATGAAACTCAACACATTTTTATCAGATCAAAATGTTTTACGGTGCAAACTGCATTTTGAATGCATACTTCATAAACTTATATTCTAAGAGAATTTTCAACCTGAAATATTCGTTTTTTAATCTCTGTTTTACTTTATTATACAGCCACGGATGAAGCCCGTGTCCTATAATATAGAATCAGTAGCATGGTGCGAGCTGATGGAATCCAAATCAAACAAATCACAGTTTAGAATAGTCTATTCACCCAATCATACCGTCACTCAAAACCAGGAACCATCTCCTTCTAGTGGTATGTATCTTTGTTGTTTTATTTAGTAGAATTTATCATATTATCGTCAGTGTCGAATTTGGAATTCTTTTTATCTAAAAATTAATGAGTTCAAACTGATTGCTCGTGAAAAAAAAAGATACATTTTGCAAACACTCCTGTTCCGAAACGGGGCTCAACTTAACCCCAAAAATCTACAGTTATACACTACAAAAAAATACGGTCTCTCATAAAATGGCAACAAATTTAGTAGAATTTTGTTCACATTGTATAGGAAATGTAATTAAAATTATTATAGAACATTTTTAAACCATTATACTTCATTAAAATGAAAATTTTGCTGGGGTCCCGTTTGTACCCCGCTATGGCTCCCAATCCTATTTTCATCTTCTGGTTAAATATGTGCTGTATTTCAATTTCCATAATACAAAAATCAGATCATTATGTTACTATTCAATTGCCAAATTTGTGTCAGTGTGTGCTACGAATGTAGTTAAAAGATATAAGATAATAATATCTACATTTTATAAAGGAATAAAAAGCTAGCCAGTCTATTCTCAAGATAGCAATATAGAACAATCATGTTTTGCTGCTATTATAAATGTGGGCAAAATGAAGAAACAAATGAGTCTAAAAATGCAGGTTTTCAGGAGAGCCAAAATAAATTTGGGTATTTCGTTTGTTTAAGAAATATGTACCTCTTAAATCAAACCTTTATTATCTTAATCTAATTTTTGCTCCAGTAGTTTTGTTTTTGCACAGGAATGTTGAATCAAATTGACTAAGTAAGTTTCTTTTCAAATAATCAATCATGTCATTTGTTCTTTTTCACAGTTGCATTTTATTTTATTTTCTGACTCATCTAATTTTTCCTTAATAGATATGTACATATCTAAAGAACAACTCTGCATACATACTTAACTACATACATACTAACTAACTAACTTAACTAACTACTTACTTACTTAACTACTTGCATACATACATACATACTTACATAACTCAAAAATCAATTTTATTGACTTATTCAGTTGTTCCTTTTGCCCACAGATATAGCATTGTACACTTCGTCAATTTTGACTTTTGACAAGATGCCTTCATATAGAAACTTTACGCTTACATTATCGAAAGTAACTGCTATATCAATCAATAATATGTCTTTATTTTATTTCAATTTTTTCAGGGATGCAACACTACCAAAGCACACTCAATACCAGTTCTGTCACATTCAAACACCACGATTTTGAATGTGACAATGCTATGGCTAAGGAAATCGTGGAGAAAATTAACCGTATTCTTGAGCTGCAGTCAAGCACATGTCGTAAGGAATACAAGGCAGCGAGAGAAAGAAAATTTCAAGCTCGACGGAGTTTTCATATGCCTAGAAGCTCTTAGCAATTATACCTATATATATTTTGTAAATAAAACCATTGTAATAAATATTTATTTATACCCAACTTGTTGAATTTGTTTTCATGGATTCCCTGCCCTTGTTTTTCATTTTTCCTGTAATGCACAGATACTTGTTGCTGATAAGTTACTGGATATTAATTTGGCACTTATTTTTCAACAAAATGTTTATTTTAAAATTAAAAAAAATATTTATTTTAAAATGAGTATAACATTATTTTTTCATGCCCAAATTCGTCCACATAATATGTGTAACGGAAAGCGTTGCTCTGTGTCTGAGGCAAAAGAATTCTTGTTTACATTTCTGCAAGATTTTAATCATTTTATTTGACTTGTATTAAAGCATATGAATTTTTAATATTCAATATACTTTCATGATACTCTATAGTTTTACAGAAGATAAGTAAATATTGATAATAATAATATAAATATTGAGAAAAAGAATGCAAACTTTGTAGTCAGATTAAGATATTGTTGGCTGGACATTTTCCACTTGTAATTTATGCAAGAATAGACCTGTAAAGTATTGTGAACTAGTGATGTTACAATTAGTAGGTATACCACGTTTATAATAATATTGAATATTTAGGTGTAGGAGTAAGCTTTAAATGAATATAAAAAGGTTTCCCACCTGACATGCCATTCAAAGGAAGCATGCTTTTCTTTATCACTTGCGATTCCACTTGATTATAAAATTAAAGTTAAGGAATTTGGTAGTAAATATTTTATATTTGATAAATAAATCTGTGTGCCAAAGGAAAAGGAAGATGAATTGGAAATCACAGTTTTACAGAAGAGCTAAATCGAAATTGCAGTGCCTTTTTCTTTCTCTTTATTATTGACTTAACCACATTGTTGGTTAAGTCAATAGTAAAGAGAATACAGATTATTATTGGTCTCGTGAGGTTTTTACGTGAACTTCAGAACTGTGCATAATGGAAATTAATAAGGGCCAGTCGTTTGATCGGTGGTAATAGAAATTTTCAGCAAAATGATGAACCAAACATGAAAAACTGACTAGGCGCCTTACCTAAACGATATCACGGAATTATGAGGGATGGGGATAAAATTGTGAGGCATAGGGAGTGTCTTTTAAATAATGTGACAAGATGAATTTTAATTTTTTCGAAGGAAGCCTTAAACATAGAGGGGAGGGGGTAAATGGCGATCTGACATGGTGTGACGCGGGGGGGTTAAAATCTCATGAAAACCATGTGAAATTATTTATGGAAGTCGCCCTATTTCCTTTTCAATCAAAGTTTTGAACTTTTAACATACTTGTACGAACAAATCTTTCCTCGTTTCCTTAAAAAATACTTACTTACCATCACGCCGTTTCCCGTGGGGGTAGGCAGAGAGGATAGAGCGCCACACCCTTCTGTCCTGACATACAACTCTTGCCTCATCCACATTCATACATCTTCGCATGCAAGCTCGCCGGGCTTGTTGAGGCTTCTAACGGGACCATCTTCCAGGATCTGGTCATACCACATCTTCCGCGATCGCCCTGTCTTTCTGGCGCCATCAACACTTGCATTATATATCTTTCTTACCATTCTTTCCTTATTCATTCGTTCAATATGCCCAAACCATCTGAGCGACCCTTTTTTAATTTTTTTTAATTATGCTAAGATCAGCTTTACATTCATTTCTAATATCTGCATTCTTTACTCTATCATAAATTGATTTGCCACACGTACGTCTGAGGGATCTCATCTCCACTGCATTCAATCTACTTTCGTTCCTCTTCTGCCAGCGTAAGCCTTAAAAAAATATGTCTTTTATAATAAAAATAACATACCTACTCAACTATTCTTCCTTCTTTCAGTACCTACACAGAAATACAGATATCGTGTCGTGAAAATAGAAATGAAATTACAGCCATAAATATTTTAGAATAATGCCTGCTGGAAAAAAGCAATTTTTCTAATACACCATAGACTTGTATATTATTACCTGTAATAGTCTATACTCTATAATCTTCCTGTCAGGGAATGTCAGTGGCGATGGGTATCTGTCACTTCTCATGAAAATATCAAAACTGACGAAAATGGGAAATGATTCTTCTCACTTGAGCGGTTTGGAAGTAAATGAAAAAGCTATCGAAATAAAAGACTTTTGGGCTCACTACCACGCTACTGTTAATGATTCAGGATACTTTTTTAACGTAAAGGGTTATGGATCCATATCTGTTTTTAAAAGTGAGGCTGCTGTTTTAGGGTCGTTGTGGTCAAATCACACGCCCTTAGAGAAATGCGCGATAGTAAGTGAATTTACTTTTCAATTTATTTGTTTTTCTAACATTATGTTAAATAGTGGGAGAGTTATCTCATTCTCTAGTGGAAATATCATTCTAAAATATAAAAGTGTTTGCTTCATCCCAGTTGCACATTAAGTGCCAGAGCTTTAAAACTCAGATGTATAATATTATATAAGATATCTGTGGTCTGAAAATATTGAGTGTGAAAGAGTCAAAATGCTAATAGTGCAGGGTTAGCTACAGGTAAAATAATCTAAGGATAAAAAAGTATACATTACTTCTAATTTAAAATAGCAATTAAATTTGATTTCAGATGTCTTTGAAAATTTAATTTCGGTAATATTTAATGTATACTAGGTATGCCTCAGGAAAATATTAATTAAAATTTAGTAATGTATGACTTATTGGTAGATCACGTTTTATTTTGCTTACCACAATGACATAGCCACGAAGAGACTCGAATACAAGTATATTATTTAGAGTTTTCGGTTAATAGTATGTGATATGCCTAAACCTGCCGCTGTTGAATGTCAAAGGTCACTTGAAATTTTAAATCCAGACCTGTTAAAAATGTTTGTCTTTTCTGAATGAAAGATTTATCTAAATCTCTCTCCTATCAAATATTTCTCTTACATATGAATTAGACCTACCTCAGTGTGTAAAGGAAAGAAAGTTACTCAAATGTAAATAATAATAATAATAATAATTTGGAAGCAAAAATAACATGAACTTTATGTAAACCATAATACATAGATTAGATTTTTTTATTTTATTTTATTTAATTTTCTATTTATTTTCTTTAAATTTTGTTATATCTAGTCCCACTAAACCTCTAAAAAGACGTTTGTCTGTAGGTTCATTTTTACAATTGAATGTTAAACTATTACTAAATATTATTCACTCTATAAACAGAAGAGATAAAAAACGAAAACAGTTAAGTACAAAAAACAAAATAAAAAATAAAGAAATTTTAAGTACAAAGTTAAAAGTTTTAATCAAATTAAGAAAAGACCTAATTAAAAATATATATAGCAAAATTAAGAAAAGAGAAAGAATAAGTATATATACAGATCACTACTTATTCATTCATCATGATAATACACTCACATCATTTCATTATTAATATAGTTCATACATAACTTATGTCGTTTACTAATAACCACTTTTTAAGTTCTGACACTGATTTTGGAGTTTTTAGGCCTGAGGGAAAGATACTTTGTATTTTGTTCAAGAACATTGGAACTCGATATTCAAGTGTCCTCAGACCATATTTTTTGTTACTCTTGGTATTGTTAAAATTTGTTTTGTAGCGCATCTTGTGTTTCTGCCATGATCAACTATCTTTATGTAAATTTTATTTTCGTGATTTTCTTTTATCAGCAGTTTTTGCACATTAGAATGCACAATTTAATTTATTTCAAATACATAAAAATATACAACTTCATATGACAGGGTTTATTTGACAGGGTGTATTTATTCATAATTGACAAATCAAATCTATTTTCAAAAATAAATTTCATATGCGGATTTTTTTCTTTGTATAATATACTGTCTAACTTCGGGCACTGACATACGAGAAAATATAAAAACATTAGTTTTCTGATGCATAAACTTTAATTTAATTTTAATTGGGGTTACTTTGCCACGCATCTCAATCAGGCTCCTGAGTTATTTCTATAAACCCCCAATAAGAAATATGAAAAATATAACATAATTTTTCGTAAATTGATTTGTTGTCTTTTGGGCTTTTACCGACATTATTAGGAAAATAGAATTAATTTTTTGTGGTTGAATTGGTAATAACTTTATAAAATTCAGTAGAAGTGACAACATATTATTAATCTGACAACATGCCATCCTGCCAATGTGATTAGTGAATAAAGGGTATAGGAAGATATTCCTTATCTTTATTATAGTACCTATCCAAATTATGTCCTTGATATTCCAGAATCTTATGAAATATCGCCACCCTGCCATTTTGCGCTACGTCTGGCACTGGCAACAACGTGGGGTGCAGTACTTAGCCACGGAACCTGTCCAGCCGCTAACTCAAGTCCTGCCCCTACAGGATCCGCTTCAAGTGTGCATTGGTCTCAACCAGATTGCGCAAGCCCTTGACTTTCTTCATACTAATGTAAGAGAATGTTTTTCAACACTCCCGTTCTGGAACATGGCACAACGTGGCCCCAAAAATTTTTTTTTTAAAACTATTTAATAAATTATTAATGATATTAAGATGGTATTCTTTGTAATCCTCATAAATATCCCAAAGAATACAACATCCAAAAGACAAAAAAAAACAGTCAAAAGTAGAAAAAATTATGTTTTTTCATAGCAATCTAATAGATATTCTATTACCAGAATATTCAATTGCAAGAATATTCTATTATCGATCGTCTACATTTAAGTCATTTTTCTTGTACAGCTTCCGTCGGCTGGACGCTTGCGTGTGATGAAATGTCAAAATTCTACAGTTTCTTATAAAATGACGACAAATGTCACTAAATGACCATATATTAGGGTCATCAATGACCCGTTGACGATCTGTATGTTAAAAAAAAAAAAATTAATAGAATCCTGCTCTCATTGTATAAGAAATGTAATTAAAAATATTATAGAACATTTTGAAACCATTATACTTCATATAAAACGCAAATTTGACCGGGGTCACTTTGTATCCCACTCCGGCCCCCAATCCTATTTATCTTCGAAATTTTTGATTTTACTTTGGATAGATCTTGAGAATAATTTTTTCTCTGCTTAATCTAATCTAAATCATGTAATGTTGATAATAAAATATATTACAAATGAACTACTTGTTCTTTGTGAGATATTGACAAATTGTATTAACATTGTCCTTCATTATTTGAACATTTAATTTAAATTCATGGCTAACACAAATTATCCATCAAGAGCTCATTAATTTTAATGCAATTATATGAAAATAGATTGAGCTTTTTTGCTGTATTTGAGAACATTATTGTTTATGTTTTTTAGTTAGATTGACCATTATACTGCCTCGTGGCCAGGTCAGTAGTCAGAATATTGAATTGAAGTACAAGTTTTGCGTAAATATATATTTTGGAAAAAGAAGCAAAATTTCATATTTATCTGTCAGGATTTATGATTAATTAAAATCTGAATAATGTAATAATAATTGTGATATACATAATAATACGAGACAAACATTTTATTTTGCTTCATTTCTTTGTTATTCTAATTAAGTACAACTTATTTCAAAGTAATGTCTGCACGCCGCTGGTTCTAAATGAATTGGCAATTTACTAAATCATTAATTTTTAATCAAACCCAATATAGAAATTAAACCCGATGTAAAGCTTATTAGAATAACATTTTTTTAAATCTTTGATAATGTTTCCATACAGCCTGAAACATTTATAGAAATATGTATTTATGTTTTAGGCCTCCTTATCTCACAACAATGTCTGCATCGGATCAATATATGTATTATCGGATGGCTGTTGGAAACTTGGCAGCCTAGAATTTGTCAAACCATTTTCTGAAATGACTCCAACCTTTCTTAAGCAAACAAAGAAATTCAGGTTTGTTGTTATACTCGGTTATATATGTTAACTCTAATGTATAAATTTATAATTCATCTGCAGATGGTAATGGTAAAGGCAATGGACATTACGTAATTAAAGTTAAGAAATAGAAAATGTGTTCTAAACTTTAACTAGATAATGCATAAATGTATACACTAAGTGGACATAAACAAGATAAAACGTGAAAAGATTATTAATGAGGACATACTTTATTCACTTATGTATTTAACTTACTAACCATCACACCTATTATTCGCAAGGGTAGGCAGATACAATAAAACACCACGCTTTTCTATCTTGGCTCACCACCTTTACCTGTGATATATTTTTTGTGTACAATTTAGATTGGGTTAGATTAGGTTGCATGTATATTTATTAACTCTACTCTTAACCGGTCGGGTGTCGGAGCGCAGATATGCGCCAAAACTTTTGTACCCTCTATGTGCCGGAGCGCAGATCTGCGCTCCCTAGACACGTATGCGAATTCGGCCTATTTTACCTGCGTTTATGGGTTTTAAAGCTTATCATTGGTTGTATCTCAAGTTTTTGAATGAATGAACAAATTTTATTTGTCAAATAACCTCATTTGCCGGGCAAACCAGACAAATCATTCCAAATGTCGAACCGCGCATTATTTGTGTTATTTATCTGTTCAAAAAAGTGTTATTTTTAAATAAAAAAGTGTTAAAATTATGTATTTTTATATTCTTTGATATATTTTCGACGAAAATATTGAAATACAATATCTTTAGTGTTATTGCTTCCATGGTTTTATTCGATATACTTATGCATACATTTCTGACAGTAAAATTCGTTAGTTATTTTTATAATTCATGAATAAGTATTTATTGTACAAGTAATTATTGAAATATAAGTAATTACTTAAGTCTGTATATTGAGAAACCGGAAACTGCAATTTCTTAGCGAATATTGTTGATTTTTACATGAATATAAACATCACAAAAAAGTGTCTAAAAAACAGCAATCATGCGCGAAATTGCGCAGATGATAAGATATATTCCGCATTACGTACGGCCCGCATCCGACCGGTTATAACTGGAATGCGGAATGTGACTCAGCTACCAACAATTAACAATTTTTCGTACATACACTATGGTCCACCCGTTAATGTGATATAGTTATACTGAGAAATTATATTTTTAATTATAATAACATGAAAATAATATCTATTGGTGTGATTAAACTATGTTGACAGTAACTAATAACATTAAGGCTGGACATTCACTGCAAATGCATATTTCGGCGTTTTTTTTTTTAAAAAAATGTGGGTTTTTATTATTCATTTATATCAAAATGTATACTCTAGACTGAAATTTTTTTGTTGGCACTATGGGTGGGCTAATGAGCACTTTAGATAGAACCTTTGTTATTATATAAAAGTAATAAACTGGACATTATTTATAATAATTAATAAAATATAAGCTTTAATCGACAGGCCGCGGCCAAAAAGTGTTTTTAGTGTCCTAGGCAGCGCTAATTTTTTATGAATATTTATATGTACGCATAATATGTTTTTTTATAAATTTTAATTTAAAAAAAAATAAAAACTCCAAAGTATGAAAAGCTAAATAAAACACAGTTTGATTACGTATTAAATTTACTAAAAAAGACAATGCTTACAAAAGGAAAAATATCATTGAATAAAAAATTGGCACAAACTTTAAGGTAAGTTTGCTATATTATGGAAATTGTTCTGGTCGAATTCGTTGCTCAAAATGTTTTGAAATGGTTCACTCGTATTTTGTGATTGGCGAGATGATATTTTTTTATCTGTTTAGGAGTCTAGTTGTGGGTAATCGGAGGGTGCTGTCTGATTAGTTCAATCAGCTTTTCATAGTCTTCGTCAGAAAAAGCAGTAATTTTTTACAATAATCGCACGTACTTTCCGAACGAGACGCGCAACACTACTGGGCGGCGACCGTCTCGCGGTCTCCTGTCTCACGTCGCGGTCTCCTGTCTCGGTCTCGCTCGCGAACTGATTCACATATGAAATCATGCAGTCAAGTAGGAATCTGGGTCTCCCGTCTCTGTCATCGTCGCGGTCTCTTGTCTCTGTTACGGCGCGAACCGCCACCTTAAAACAGAATTCCGTTGCAGCGGCGTCATTTATTGGCGCATTTCATACTTTGGAATTTTTATTTTTAAATATTAATTGTGATATTAAGGTGTTTTTATTAAAAAAAACTAACTTTTATTAAGTGAGTAAAGCCTCAAAATACGGGAATAAATAGAATATACCGTTTAAAATAATCTCTTTATAGAAATAAAAAGCATTTTAAAATCAACAAAAAATGTAAAAATTTCTTGCAAATTTAAAACATTATAAGTTTATTAATATTGAATATTTCTTGATTTCCTGAGTAAAAGTTCTAGATAATGAAGTATTCTTTATACGTATAAAAAAACATATTTGCGTACATATAAATATTCATAAAAAATTAGCACCGCCTAGGACACTAAAAACGATTTTTTGGCCACGGCCTGTCGATTAAGGCTTATATTTTACTAATTATTATAAATAATGTCCAGTTTATTACTTTTATATAATAACAAAGGTTCTATCTAAGTTATTGCTTTAAAAAAATTGCAGTCTAGAGTATATATTCTGATATTATTGAATAATAAAAACCCACATTTTCGTAAAAAAAAACCGTCAAAATATGAATTTGCAGTGAATGTGCCTCCTTAACATTTGAATATTACTGTTAATATACACTTTCCAAGGATACTCATATGCATCTTGTTTGGAAAAGTATCGCAAATAACTCTTAGGAAGTCTAGGATCAATTATTTATATTAGGTCCTTACATATGAAATTGGCGTTTAGTATGGGAGGAACATAAAGCCGATTTTTTTTTATTATAATATATTTATTTGATCAAAGTATGTACCATTGCTATCTATGCACTTTTGCCATCTCATAGGTAGTTCATCGATCCCTTTACTAAAAAAACCATTCGGACGGGAATCAATAAAATCTTTGAAGGCGGTTTGGACTGCCCCATCGGAGTTGAATTTTTTCCTTTGCAAGAAGTTATCCAAATTTCGAAAAAAATGGTAATCTGTTGGGGCAAGGTCCGGAGAGTACGGTGGATGTCTTAGACATTCCAATTGAAGCTCCTCTAATTTGGTAGCCGTCTGTTGTGCAGTGTGTGGTCTAGCGTTATCATGAAGCAGCAGTGGCCTAGAGCGATTAACCAGCCTCGGTTGTTTAGCAGCTAGCTTTTCCATTATGGTTTGCAGTTGCTGACAATAGACATCTGCCGTAATCGTCTGGCCAGATTTAAGAAAGCTGTAGTGAACGACACCAGCACTAGTCCACCAAACGCTCACAAGTAACTTTTTTGGAGTCAATTTTCGCTTGGGGCATGGTTTGACTGGTTCGGCAGGGTTCAGCCATTGCGATGAGCGCTTCCGATTATCGTACGGGATCCACTTTTCATCACAGGTAATGATTCGATTTAAAATCCCTTCATTATTGTGCCGGTTGAGTAATGCAACGCAGCAGTCAACGCGCGTTTGTTGATTTGCTTCACTCAATTCGTGAGGTACCCCACCTTTCAAGCTTTTTCACCTTACCAATTTGCTTCAAGTGGATTAAAACAGTTTTATCACTAACACCGCAGCCTGCAGCTAACTCGGATGTGGTTTGCGATGGATCCGTTTCCACAATAGCCTTCAATTCTTCATTATCAACTTTGGTCTCCGGCCGTCCACGGGGCATGTTCTGCAGGTCGAAATTTCCAGAACGAAAACGTTGGAACCAAAAACGCACTATGTTTTCTTTTGCGGCACCGTCGCCATACACATCATTAATCCGTCGAGCCGTTTCTGCAGCCTGGTGCTACGGTGGAACTCGTACTCGTAAATAACGCGATATTTCAAGTTTTTCATTTTGTAAACTGAGTGACGCAAAGAAAAAAACAATTGAGGAAAAAACAAATGAAATATAATTTTCAAAACACAAATACATGAGTAAATAGCTGTATAAATT
>JADDOH010015549.1:0-13779 GCA_016648135.1 Agrypnia vestita
ACTTTTATAAATTTTGTGACGTTTGGCTCCTTAAACAAAGTATAGAGCTCATTGTTGAAACGTCTGCGCCAAAGTCCATTTTCTAGAACCAGTCCGAAGATACGCCTCATATATATCAATACACGTATACAAAAGGAAAACTGATGTGGCAATGGTTTTAAGAACTAATTTCTAATAAGATATAAGTTTCATAGATTACAAAGAAATTTCCTCGTGTCTTCATCACTTTATGCCTTATCCATTCAACGGACGTTGGCTATCATGCTGGCTATGAGAATCTTTTTTACTGCTACGGAACTTCTCTACAGTAGACTGGCCAAACCACTGTCTAAGGTCTTTCAGCCACAATGCTCTCCTTCTTCCTGCAATCTTCCCTTGCATTACGAGATGCAAGATCTCGTACTTCGTCTTGTCTCATCACATGTCCGAGATATTGAATTTTTCGGATTTGTATTGTTTTGATCAATAAATTTTGTTAATCCATCTGAACCATAACATCTTCATTCTTAATTCTATCTATCCGGATTATTTCGGGTATTTTTCTGTAGATTCATATCTCGAATCCCTCAATCGTCTTAATAATTCTTCGTTAAGCGTCCATGCTGCCATTCCTTCTTCCAAACTCGATACATGAAACCATCCCAATATTCTGGAGCAATCATACATAGAGCAGTCATACAAGAGGCGTTCGAAAAGTGGATTCGTTGTAAAATGTTAAAGATATCCTGGACTGACTCGACTAGTAATATTGAAGTTTTACATAGAGCAAAAAATACAGACAGATAGTCACTCGACACAGTAAAGCTCCGTGAAATTTCATACTTTGGTCATATCGTCCCATGATAGCCAAAACATCGTAACCGACAAAAACAAAATTTTACACCAGACGATTTTTTATTTTATTTTAAGGAATATACTTTATGAACTAAATTTTGTATCGAATATTTATTTTATTAATATCTTTCGTTTATCGTTATAAAAATCGTTTAATTCCCACTGCTTTGAAGATAAATGGCGGTTACGTTATTTTGCTTGGCTATTTTGCGACACCCTTTGTCGCTTACGATGTTTTTCTCATCATAAGAAATGTGCACATTATAATGAGAGGCAAAAAGTACTCCATTCCACACCTGGGAAGATTAAGGGTCGTAGAGGGGTCGGAAGGAGGCGGCATTCCTGACTTCGGAATATCCGAGAGTGGACCGGGATAAGGAGCGCGGAAGAGCTGTTCCGCACTGCCCTGGACAGGGAAACTTTCTCCCAGATGATCGGGGGGACCCGACAGGGCACATGAAGAAGAAGAATCATACATAACATAAATTTACTTTCGATTTAATCTAAATCTTAAGACATAGCTATTTAGCAGCTAAAAATCTTTTAACTAAATGTGCTCTTCAAATTACGACAAATTAAATACTTTAATCAGCCTTCGAGGAAATATATCCTGATATATAACTAATTTATATCTTCCCTACTACTCCCGTCCCACATTCCCTGCCACCCTCTCCACTCGCTAATAAAGTAAGTTAAAGTAAATTTTTATATTCAGGGGAAAATTTGTAATTGGCATAATTGTAAAAACCATTATTTCATATTTTTAAGATTCTTGTTTTGCTGTTAATTTTCCCCAAAACAAAATAAATAAATAAATAAATATATCACGATATATATCACGATATTTATGGCTTGATTTTTGTTTTTGATATACGTATATCCAAAAAAGCTTTCTGCGGTCTTTAGTAGTTGGCGCTAGTTGTATTTAAAAAAAGCTACAGGTGTTTTTTTCATATCTGCGGTCGTTATTAGATGGCGTTAGTTGTATTTTAAAAAGGGCTACGGTTGTTTTTTTGATATGCACTATATAACAACACACTATGTTAGAATTTCGACTACGAAGTAAAAGATTAATTGGTTTCATATAATCCGTTTTTTATTTCACACAATGAAACAAACAATGTAAAGCTGATCGTAGCATAATACAGAGAATAAAAATAGGGTCGCTCAGGTGGTTTGGGCATGTTGAGCGAATGAATGAGGAAAGAATGGTAAGAAAGATATATGATGCAAGTGTTGACGGCGCCAGAAAAAGAGGGCGACCACGGAAGACGTGGCATGACCAGATTAACCAGATACTGGAAGATGGTCCTGTTAGAAGTCTGAACAACCGTCGAGCTTGCATGCGAAGATGTATGAATGTAGACGAAGCGAAAGTTGTATGTCAGGACAGAAGAGTATGGCGCTCTATCCTCTCTGCCTACCCCCTCGGGGAAACGGCGTGATGGTAAGTAAGTAAGTAAGTAAACAAACACCCATAACACTACATCAGAAAGAACAACTTTTATAACTTATATAAAATAGTTGCATATATTATTAGCTTTTTTCAGTATGCAATTCATATATATAATAAATAATAATTCACGTACAAAATAAAAAAATAAAATCCATAATTATTTTGAGTTTGTATCAATCGACGTGTGCAATAAAAGACAAAAAAGTTTGGATACATATCCAATTTTTGATATATATCCAAAAATCCGATTTTTTGATTTTTTAGTATAAAAATCGGATTTTTTCGAACCCTTTGCATAGACAATGGAAAGAATCAACCAATATTAATAGATGAATATCGTATAGCCAAGCAATTATATATACAGACGATGACTTAAAACTTAGCAGTGAAAAATTAATTTTAATATATCTGAACGCGAACTGGACGCAAAGCGGACGAACTCTGTTACTTAAGGAAATAGACGCATCCAAGCCTTCGATTATAACAAATGAAGAGCGCATATATAATATGTATTGTGCTGACCCTAACATTGATGCTGATAACTTGCAGATACCTTATCATCGTTCAAAAATTCAATCATGCACTACATCCATTTTCTAATCAATACCCTGAACCTATAGATCCATTAACTCAATTATTTATTTATATATTCTTGTACGATCAAACTACATTCAAACACTAAATACATAATATACATATTCATGTTGCTAAAGCGTGCCGAAGACACTCGTAATTGGGATAATGGGCATTGTCTTAATTTATAATGTTTTATTATTCGAGTATCATGTATCCATTATTCTGTTAGTGTCTCTAATAAATGAAATACTAATAATATGCCAATAAAAAATAAGCGATACCTCAACCATCATTACCTACTTGTGTGACTTGTACCATGCGAATTCTAGTCTTGTTACAGTGTGGCCGTCTGAAAAGTATTAATTTAACTGCGCGTTTACTGAAATATAAATATAATAATAATAACATAATGCATAAAAATTGTGGACACTGTAAAATAAAAATTAAATAATATCGAGAACACAACTACACAAACTAACAAATGGTACTATCGACTGTCCTCAACTACTAGCGTGTATCTGCTTGCGTGTTCCATCTCGCATAACTAGAAGTCATGCAGGCTTTGCCGTGGAAACTGCAACCACTAACTATATATTTCTTTCCCCACTGCAAAGGCTTCCTAGACTAGCAAACAGATACGAGCAACTGGACGTCTTTGCCAATAACTGTATATTATTCAAACATATATAAAAAGGTGTATTGAAAGATTACTAGGATTTGTCGAATTGGACTTAAATAGTTGATTTGTATTTGTATGTATATTTTTTATTATAATATTACTTTCAATGCTTGTGCTATATCTTCTTTCTCTACATTATTACTTTTTTTTTGTTTTTAAATTTCTATATTATTATGTTTTTCTTATGCTTCTTGCTTTTTACTTTATATTATATTTATCTTTATATATTTGTATCTGTATTTTAAATATTTTCTTCTCACTTTGTCATTACTATGTTTACATGTTATGTTTTTTTTTCTTCTCTAAACTATATACCTTTTCTGCTAATGTACACTCTACCTATCTATTGTAAAAGCCCTATAGGGCGTTTATTAATAACAAATAAATAAATAAAAATCCCCCCTTCTATCCATACTAGCCCCGCCCAGCAACCACTTTCACTTCCCACCTGCCCCTCCCCCGCTCCCGACAACCCCCTTTTTTTCTTCTCTAAACTATATACTTATTCAGCTAATGTACACTATCTATTGTAAAAGCCCTATAGGTATATAATCAGTAGTACAAGTTGCGCCTTGGGTATTGACAGGTTTTTTGCATTCATCTCGGAAACGCCTCATCGGGATATCGCCGCCTTTGCTTCTACACCCCTCAAGTGTAAGCGGTTGTGTAACGCACAAGTTTACAGAAGTGACAGAATTCACCTGACCCTTCTTGTCCCGCCGCGGACTATTGATCCGCCCGCCGGGCGAGGGGCGCGGGCGGGGGGCGGGCGGGGCGACCGGGGTGGGGGGAGGGGCGCCGGGCAGCGCTCCTTAATGTTTCCTCGCCGGTCCGGTCGGAAGCGGAGGCGAATTTCAAAAATTAATAATTACCGAGGCGGTTTATTTAATTACTCCCGGGCGAAGATGAATGTGCGGTGTTCGGCAAGGATCTGAAACGGGGACCGCTCGTTAACTTTTTGCGTTCGTACTAGCTGTGCCCGCGCGGCTTGGATCACACTGTTTGGACCTTCTAGAACCTTCTCCTTCCAGAACTTTCTAGAGCAGGTTTTTTCGGAACCTTCTAGACTCAGCGACACAGTCGGCGCGCCTATTTTGAAACAGTCTGAGGCATTTGCGGCCTTCCCGTAACAAAACAATAGGCTAGAAAGCACATTTTTGTCACTCACTCCCACCCGTGCACAGCCACCCCCACCAAACTCGCATATTTTCGATGTGACACCAAGGGCTATCCACCGCCTTTACCACCGGTGGGTGATTGTGGTTGCGGGTTTCTTCATATATATATATATATTGATTAATAATACGCAGATGTTGACCATGGAAAAGGTATGGGATGGATGAAATTAATATCTGTAACAGGAATCTCGTGTGACCCGAAAATGCTTATAAAATTTAAAGGAAATATTTACCAAACTATTGTTAGACCCGCGCTAGTGTATGGCTCTGAATGCTGGACTACGTACAACTTCTACTTAGGGCAACTCGAAACAGAGAAACGAGAATGCTTAGATGGTCGGCAGGAGCAACACTAAAAGATTGGATTGAAAGTTCACACATTCGTGGTAGCCTGGATGTCACGGACATAAACATTAAGCTGTAAGAACGACAGTTAAGATGGTATGGGCACATAAGATGGAGACCACCAGACCACACAGTGAAGCAGGCAATGTCTATGGAGCTTCATTGACAGTCATCCAGAGGAAAACTAAAAAACTTGGATGATTCAATGCTCCAAAATACTACAGAGAAACGGCCTGGATGAAAGCGATAAAATCGTTTTTTTAACTGTAACATCTTGAGTATTAACTGGACTAACTTGCTGATATTCTTGAATTAGTTTCAAATTTCGACCTCTGTTTGGATATTTGTTTGTTTGGATGGATAACTACGCGAGTATCTTTACCACTAGACTGACGTAGCTGTTTTACCGCCCTGACTCATATACATCATGGCAGAAACAATAAGCAATTCCACCGGGCACTTCGGAATATCAAACAACTTTCTTTCAACTATGTGTTCTCTTGATACCCATTAAACTCGATTGAAATAACTTTTTTCATTTTAATTTACATTAACTGAATTCATATTAAATAAAATACAATAAAAACCACGCTTAAAATTATGACCCAGGGTCAATATCATTATTTAATAAAAGGCACGCACGTGAAATGCTTGTGCTATGAAAATAGGACTGATAATCTGATCTCAATGAATATCGATCAAAACTCCGACCGCTGGATCACTACTCGAGTGTTTCAACCACTAGACTAACGCAGCATGCTTAGGACACAAGCCGTTCCATCGCCGTAAGCCATACACATCGAGTCGCCCAGAAGCAATACATCGAGTATCCGCTTACCGTGACTTCCCGAGGATTGGGAGCCAGCGCCGCCCCCCGGCTCGGGGGAGGCCCGCGACCTGACCTAGGCGCAGGTGGCCCGGGGGTGGAGGGGCCCCCCCGTGGTGGGGCGCGCGCGGGGCGGGGGTGGAGCGCCGAGGGGGGGAGCTCACCTGTGAGCGGCCGCGCGCCGTGGAGGTGTTTGTTATGATAACGCGCGCGCTCCGCAAATGTCGTGCGTTGTACGTTTTGTTTGTCTGATGATTCCGCCGTTTGGGAATTGGGCGGGATAATCGCATTAATACACATTAAATCACCGACAATGAAGCGACATCGTATATTAAGCGCGGCCGCTTGATTGGTCGAGGTTCGAGTTGCGAGAGCGCTGCGTGAAATGTATTACGGAAGCGTGAAACAATTTTTCGTGGGGAAAAAATGTCTTTTTTCGATTTCACGACAACCGATATATGTATGTAAATAAATAAAATAACACGAAATTTTTTATCGCAAAATTTCTAACACAATTTTGCTTGAGTAATTTCTGAATATAAGATGACTAATATTTTGAGTTTGTCCAAATTTCTCAGAACATGTATTTTTGTTACAGGGACATCTGGACATTTGAAATAATATTTCAGACGTACTCTAGTGTAATGCCAGTAATTCGGAAGAATCTCATTACACATGTGAAGGATATTTCTAAAAATTCCAATAAAATCAAAAATAGATGTCTCATTAGTGACATCTGTGGTCATTTAAGGGGAATGAAAAAGCTTTGGATGCCGTCCGCGCTGAGGATTGTTGCAACACATGTACACATGCCGTATAATTTAAATATATACAACTTCCAAAATTAAGTAGACATGGGTGGAAATGGCGAATGTTACATTGTGTAAAGTGATCACTTAAGCCAGCCGTACGATAGGTCGTAAGCCTTACGAACACCCACTTACTTTCCCATAAAAATATAATTTAGTCTCTTTGAGACATTTATAATATATTGATTGATAACTGCACACATGGCAACTGTACACACATTCAATAAAATACACTCTTCTTTTATGGAACACTATTTTTGCTTGGACCATATTTAAACATCTCCCACGTACGTTCTGCGGTGTTCGAAACTTTTAACACTCCGATCGTCTTTTGTTTAGTTTATCTGACCGTGTCAGGTCTTTCGCAGGCGCCTTGATTTCTGCTGCCTCAGCACTCATCTTGCCTCAAATATTTTACTAAACACCTTTATCTCTTCGCGCATACGTTCCACATGACCAAACCATCTCAGATTTTTTATTTTACAGAGCATTAATAATTTGAAAACTTTACGGCAATGGTATAGACAAAGATATTTGACAATGAAAACGGTAATCTCATATCTTACAAATATTCGTTACTAGTGATGGGAAGCCATATTCAGTTCACTGAACTATGTTCATCTTCGGGAGAGGGAGTAGAACCGTTCATTTTTAATCGTTCTAGACTTTATTAAATTAATGGAATTAATTAAATTAATCGAATTATCCAGCATCCTTACATTTCATGTTGATAATAGGAATTCCAAATTAATTAACGGCTGATGAAAGTAAAAAGTTCAAAAAGTATATAACGTCCATAGAAATGATATAGTATATGTTTGCGATATAATGTCACATTGACACATACAAGCATAGCATAATACAAAAGCATTTTATTTTGGGCTAGCGAAGAAGAAATGCAAAATAAAGCTTTGAAGAACAAAAAGGTATATTAAAATCAACAATAATTGATTCAACTTAAGCACGAATATGATATAAGAGGAAGATACACAATGAGACATTCAAGATGAAGTTGAAATCTCAAAAAGCCTATAACGTACATATTTCTGTCACTAGCTCTGGCAACTCCGAAGAGCCATCTACAGCAAAAATCTATGGAAAATGCTCGACGGGAAGTCGCGTCAACAGCAAGGCTATCCCGTTTCCTTGCTGCGACGAATCAAACGCATCGCTTGGGATCTCTATGTGTAATGCAACTTATTATAATTCTCAACCTTTAAATAATATGAAATAGCGAAATATTCAAATAGAATCGTAATGTGAAATACTTTGTGTAAGTTAAAGAAAAGAACTAAAAAGTACGAATGTCTTATTTAAATAAATCTATGCCACCACTCCGATCTCCTTTCACTGGCGTGCTGTAAGTGGCGGTGGTACTAAGTAATACATAATAATAATACTCACAATCATAAATGGTAAATAGATAAAAAAACTAACCCATAAAAACCAAGTTTTTACTATACTCCCTTTTCTCATTTACTAGTTACAACATGTTTGGCGCTTACCCCACGCGTTGGGCTTGAGTCGGGCGCCGCTATGAAAGGCAGTAATAAAAAATTTCTAAAAATCCAAAATTGTACTAAAATTAGTATTTTTTTTATCGTCGCCGCGAGTCTGCCTGCAAAGATTTAGCTTGATTGGATCATGAAAAATGGGTCAAAAATCGATCCAAAGTTTCTTCGACAGACAAGCAAGCAGACGCTACGAGTTAAAAGAAAGGGAGTAAAAAACATTAAAGATCTTTAACGAAATCCAGAGTACATAAGAATGGAACAAAAAAATTCAAATTCGAAAAATTTAAAATATTGACTTTCAGGCGTATTCTAGTCTATATGTTGAATAATTCGGAAGAATATCGTATATACGAGTATATTTACATTAAAAAGAATATTGTTTAATACTCCACATTGAAAAATATAGAAGTATCATTACCAGCTGCGAAATCCATGTATACAGTTTCATGAGAAGAGACAACAGGTGTCACTAGCACAGCCCTTTGAAATATACGAATGATTCATATTTGGAACATATATTTAACAATCAAAATTTTGATGTGTGGATGTTCTAACGATGGAATTGGTGAACGTTGCATTGTGCAGAGCGATCACCTAAGCCAGCTCGTGCAGGTTGTAAGCCCTGGGTCATCGTACAAAAGACTTCCATATATGTTTCTCATATAAATATCTTCGTCTCTGAGAGACTTCTATAATTTATCTTCATTAAAATGTTGTGTAAGTTAGATTGGTTATAAATTTGTGATAGGTATTGTAATTGGGATTATATTAGACATATGTGCATATTTACTTATACACTTTTTAATTGTCAATGTAAAATTTCTTTCCTTCTTTCTTTGTAAAATATAACAACAATTAAAGACGAATTAAAACATATAACATAACACTAAACTTACAGTAATTTAATATATTTCTAAAATGTCAGATGTTTTGAGCCTTGATAAGACAATTAATGCTTTGAAGATTAAATTCTAATAACATTTGTCAGTCAATTCAGATTTTCGACATTCGTAGTAAAGTACCTATTACGACGGAGTAATTCAAATTTAGAAAATATTCCGCGACGTTATCGGGCCGCTATGCTAGTAATAAAACTTTTCTAATGATTCCAATTTGAAAAAACCAATAAAATTTCTAAATATCCGAAATTATACTATAATTATAAAAAAAATTTAACGAAAATTTGATAGATCTTCTTGATCGTCGCCACGAGTCTACTTGCCAAGTTTCAATTCGATTGGATCACGGGAAAAGGGTTGAAAATTGATCCAAAGTTTTTTCACCCGGCAAGCAAGCAGACGCCACGAGTTAAAAGAAAGGAAGTAAAAAGAAAATAAAATTTTAAAAAACTGGGAACGTAACATGGGGAAGTTGTAACGTGTTACTTGTTACCATAAAATATTCAATAAAATTTATTAATACTCTTAATACAGCATTAAGTAAAAAAAAGGCACAATGCATACGAAAATAGAAATATCCAGGAACTAATAAATGAAGCACAAAATGATATAATATATCAATATCCATATATCTGTTCATTAAAACACAAAATGAGTTAGACTATTACTGTACCACGAGAAATTGAATGATTATATTACATGAATGATACAATATATTCGTAAATACGGAATTATCGAAAGAATAATCAATGTTAGAAATTATTTTGGGACCGAAATGTTTGATTTATATTTGTTTTTAATACCCGACACGCGAAGTTTTTTTTAGAATTTGGCATATATATATATTTTAAATATGAATGGTCAAACGCTACGTATTTTCAATATTGCTTTATAAATTGAAAGCATGAGGCTTACCGAAGAATTGATAACGTGAATGAGGCATTCGACCTCTGTATCCCAGATAATATCACTGGAAGACGGCTCACACTGCGGTCAGCTAAATCGGAGGCACTCTGCAGGCTGGTAGTACCAAGGAGACCTGGAGCCACCAAGTTTGCGGAACGTGCTTTCAGCTTTGCGGGCCCAGCTATGTGGAATCAGCTGCCTCCAGTGCTGCGATCTATGGAGAACCAGGTCTTCAAGAAGAGCCTAAAAACTCATTTTTTCGGGATGTCGCACCTGTAAAGCGCCCTTGAAGCGTCTCTTATGCAAAAATGGCGCTATATAAATTAACATAAACATAACATAACATAACATCGAGATAGAAGAATACTCGTATTAAGCTGGATGGACAGAGTTACCAACGAAGATCTTTTGGTTCAGATGAGTAAAGAAAAATAAATAAGTACAGTAATGAAAGTCTCTACGTGATGAGACATCCAGAGAAGTACGAGATCTTGCACCTGTAATGCAGAGAAGACTGCCGGAAGTCGAGCCCTGAACATCATGGCTGAAAAACCTATGACAGTGGTTTGGCCAGTCTACTATAGAGCTAGGTAAAATCCACACGAATCTAGAATCAACTGGACTATTTTCCTAAATACCAGAAATATGAAGAAACTACTGAAAATGTGGAAAAACTAGTCGAACAGTCTCGAATATTAGACAAATCAACATTTTTTCGTATAAAAGCGCGCAAATGCTCGTGGGGCAAGTTTTTTTTATTTTTATCTTCAACAGGCCAGGAGGCCCAATTACAGAAGCGAAATACATCACAAAACACCCAGGCTTATCAAAATATTGTAAATCACATTACTTATTTCTGACTAACTAACTAACTAACTTACCATCACGCCGTTTCCCCGTGGGAGTAGGCAGAGAGAGCAGGGCGCCATACTCTTCTGTCCTGACATACAACTTTCGCTTCATCTACATTCATACATCTTCGCATGCAAGCTCGACGGTTGTTGAGGCTTCTAACAGGACCATCTTCCAGTATCTGGTTAATCTGGTCATGCCGCGTCTTTCGTGGTCGCCCTCTGATGGTTCGGCGAATCCATGGAAAATCGCGGTGTTTCAACGTGTGACCAGCGACAATAAATCAAGAGAGGACCTAACGGGCGTTTGGGCGTAAAGTGTTGCAAAGATGAGTGATTAAATGCGAAACACTGGGCTAAAGAGTGGGGCAAATGTGATTTTAGTTCTGTTGGTGTCGTGCACGTGGCATTTCACACTGGTCAAAATTTGACCTTTATTTTGACCCATTGCCCTCTGAGTAAAATGACGTGTTTCACAAATGAATGTATTTTTAGTTTAAGAATGTGTTCGTGGCGATCGGCTTCATAAAACAAAACGCGAACACAGCTGGAAAAAATATATCGTGTGTTAATACTGAAATTAAGTTTAGTTCAGACTAATCCCAGCTTTATAGGTAAAAACATACCTACGTAAAAAGGTATATATGTCTGTACATGGTGTAGAAATCATCGCAATAAAATTAAAACAAAATTGTTGGTGCGGCATTTTTGAAGTTCTTCTAAAATATTACTTTAGGTGCGTTTAGAGTGAAATTTTAGGATGCAACGAATTGCGTGCTCATCATGCAACGGGAATATTTTTACACCATTAAGTCACGAAACGCCAGTAGAATTTCCGAGTGATATTTAACCAATACCTATTTATTTATTTCAGTATACGGCACAGAAGTATACATAATAATAATACAGAAATATACATAACAATATATAAAAGAAATCCAAAGAGTAGAACAGCAAAAAATTACAGAATTGGCGTAAGTAGTTATTTAAACCTATAACTGTAATTTAGAAAAAGGAGGTGTAAAATATATATAAGATAAAACATAATTTAGAAAAAGGAGATGTGAAATATACACAAATTTAAACAAATAGGTATGATAAATTGTTTGTGATTGCATTATGAATTCAGGACGGCAGGGTGTAGAGCTTTTAGTATATTTTTTATATTGTGCTAAACTGGAATTAAAAATATCGGAGATATGCGCATAGGTGTTACCTAGCCTATGCAGTCTGGGTACAAGCGAGTTAAAGTGTGAGTTGGTTCTAGTGTTGTCACAATAAAATAGTATAGGTATTCGTGTAGCTCTTTTAGGCGCATGAAACATAAACAAACAAACAACAAACAAAATATCAGGGATGTCAAAATGCGCGTTGATAATTTTTTTTTTTGCATTTAATAATTATTTATTAATTAAAGCCCTGTAGGGCTTTTACAATAGATAGGTAGAGTGTACATTAGGTATATAGTTATAGAATAGGTATATAGTTTAGAGAAGAAAAAAAACATAAGAACATGTAAACATAGTAATGACAAAGTGAGAAGAAAATACTTAGAATACAGATACAAACATATAAAGATAAATATAATATAAAGTAAAAAGCAAGAAGCATAAGAAAAACATACTAATATAGAAATTTAAAAACAAAAAAAAAGAAATAATGTAGAGAGAGAAGATATAGCGCAAGCTTTGAAAGTCATAATATAATACTAAAATATACATACTAATCAATTATTTAAGTCCAATTCGACAAATACTAGTTATCCTTCAATACACCTTTTAATATATGTTTGAATAATGTACAGTTATTGGCAAAGACGTCCAGTTGTTCGTATATGTTTGCTAGTCTAGGAAGCCATAATTCTTGATAAATGACGACATCAAGTCTTGTTGGTGTAGTAGTCATGACGTTCGCCTAGTGATCTGGTGGTCGGTGGTTCGAGCCTCATTCCAGTAAACTAGCAAGTTAGTTCTATTTTCATAGCACAGGCTTAGCTTAGTTTGAAAATGTTAAGAAAATAGATGCGACACGTATTCCGTGTTCGCATCTCTCTTTAAAAAAAAAGGTATCCTAAAGAAGAAAAAATTGTTCTTGAATCATGTTGATATTTTATCAAACCAAATAATTATCTTCAAGAATTCAAAAAATAGATAACTCGTTAGTGACATCTGTGTTTAATTAAGGGGAATGAAAAAGCTTTGGATGCCGGTCGCGCTAATAATATGCAACTTCCAAAAATTTGATAAATGTGGTATTCTATCATGGGTGGAAATGGTGATCGTTACATTATGTAGGCCAACCGTACGATAGGTCGTAAGGCCTATGAACAACCAAAGACTTCCATACCTTCTTTCCCATAACAAATTATTATTTCGTATCAATGAGACATCTATAATATAAATAACGGTTCTTCAAAAAAATTAATAATCATCTATCTTTATTTTGAATTTCTGTCTGTCCGTAACTTGTTGGAATTAGGCAGGAATTACAACAACAACACTGATGATGACTAGCCGCTAAGGCCCGTCAATAGGCGCGCGGCTCACGTCTCACGCAAGGGTCGGTATTAATTATTATTATGTCCCGTGATTTTTTACAGTTTACGGCTAAAAGTGTTTAAATACATGAAATTGCGAACAAAGCATCATCCTATATCTCGCTAGAGCGCTCAACTAACATAAAAAAATTTACTAATTTGTAAAAAAATTATTATTATTTTTTATTTATTTATTTTTTAAGTTAGTTAATATTACAGTTTGTATATTAACTAGTATTTAACACTTTATTTTCTTAAATCTATTACTAATATTCTATCCATAATAACCTATATATTTACATTTATATCTAATCTAATCTATGGTACAATCTATAATTAATAATACATATTATGCTCTACAATTCTGTTA